>JADLIF010002634.1:0-21631 GCA_016648015.1 Steinernema khuongi | reverse complement strand
AAGACAGCGACGATTGGGATATAGAGTACAAACCGCCATTTTTGTTTATGCCTGACATGAAGAGGTGAATTGTTATTGTTTTTGTTCTCATGTATACGGGTTTGTTGATAAACTATGCCTGGAGGTGTCGTTGGAGTTGGTGGTACTTGTGGTCAATCTGATTGGGTATCTATTTTATCTATCGTTCTTGTCGACGCCCTATGCTCTCTTTAGAAAGTGCACGCTTGTCTTTAGGAAGAAGAATGGAAGAAGACGGGTTCCAAATGTACTGTAGCCGGAAGAAGAAGCTGCCGATGATGGCTCCGAGCAAAGCCCACTGCCGAACCGTCTTGAGAGGAGATCTTGTCTCCGTGGAACTGATCGAAGAGAACTTGAAGAAGGCGGATGAGGCAATCGTGAGGAGTGGACTCAGGTAGGATAACCGTTGATTTCTCTTTTACATTTTTATTGTTCAGCGCAAAAACGCAGTACTTCCTCGAGAAGCTTCTCGACGGCCGCCGGATACGAACCATGCGAGGAGTCGGCATCGGGAACTTCGGTCAGCGTCCTTCTTCTAGTGGATCCCTCCAAATGGCGCTCTTCCTCGCCATCAAAAGCCATTTCCAGCCGGACCTCTCCACCTGCCAAGACCCCGTGATGAACTCCGCTGAAGTGGAGTACCTGCAGAGGATAGGAGTCGAGACTCCGGCCACGGACGACCTTCTGAAGCCCGAAGAAGACCTTCTTGGCGACGACGTCGTCTTGTTCTTCATGCCCCACTGTGGTCACGCCCTCTACAACAATCTCCTCTGGAGCAACTGGGACGTCGACGCGCTTCGAAATCTGGTGATCATCGGAAACGATTTCTCGAAGCTGGTCGTCCTGAAGAAGCACGAGGAGGAGATCGAGGCTCTGCTGAAGTACCGTAACCTCGCCGACGTAATCGCCTTCCCTCCTTCCGTGGACGACGCCTTCAGCGACACCGCTCTGATGACCTTTTCGGCGGAGAAGCTCCCGACAATCAGCCGAGCGAAGCCGAAGTATAATCATTTCGCCTGTGAGCTTCTGCCGAACAAAGAGTAGTTTTTTTGAGCGATTGTTTTTGTTGGAATTGTGTCTTATCGGCGTGTGATAAGAAACACGGGTGGTGGAAACGGGATTGTTAGGATCGTGAGGTCTTCTCGGAGATTCTTATCGGGAAAAAGGACTAAGCAGAAGTATCTGTCGGGAGTCGTCCTATAGTCCGTGGATAAGATACTTATAGTGTCCGATGTCTGCTTTATTTACTTTTCATTTCAGTCTTGTGGAACACCTTCATCATGAAGCCTTTGCTGGGAGTAAGCACGACCTCGGGAAGTGCCTTGTTCGTCCGAAGATTCTGCGAAGTCGAAACCCAGTAGCGGCGGAAGAAGGTGGAAATGACGACCTTCTCCTCGAGGAGCGCGAACTTCTGGCCGATGCAGTTCCGCGGCCCCGCAGCGAAAGGGATGAAGCTGTAGGGATGTCTTTTCCCTATGTTCTCCTGGCTGAAGTTCTCCGGGTTGAACTCTTCTGGATTATGGTAGTTCTGAAGTGGAATTACGGTATTCAAGAATTAAGGTTTGGATACCTTAGGATCTCGGTGGACCGCTGCCGTCCCTACGACTACCGTAACTCCAGCCGGGATGGTGCCTCCTTTGAGCTCTAGGTCCTCGGACAGGATTCGTCCCACAACGGGAATAGGGGGAGCGATGCGAAGTGACTCCTTGATGCACATCTCCAAGTATCGTAACCGTTTCAGATCCTCCGAAGTCGCTGGACGATCCGAATCCCCGAAGATCTCCTCCACTTCGGCTTGCACCTTTGCCTGACAATTGGGGTTTTGCGCCAGAAGCCAAATCGTGAATCCAATGGCGCTTGCCGTCGTATCGTGTCCAGCAAACATGAACGTATCCACCTCCTCGCGGATGTCCTCGTCGGAGAGCCGGTTCTCCGCCTGCATGCTCAGAAGAAGGTCCAAGAAGGCGAGCTTCCGGCGCCCGAGCGCCTCCTCCTGGGTCGCGACGCGGACGAAGCTCCGCTGCCGCTCGGCGATGATCTAAGGATTGAACGTTCAGAGATCGGTCTTGAGGGACACGATAGACTGAGGTGTGTCTGGGATAAGTGAGACTAGACATGTCTCAGACAGGAGAAGAGCCTCTGAAGGCCACCTCGAGCGTCGGAATGGATGGTCGAGAGCCAGAGAAGTACCTTGCGTGTGAAGTCGGTGGTCATGGCGAGGGCGGCGTCGAAGACGAAGCCGTTGCCCGAGAGGTACCACACGGGCTTCAGCCACATCCAGGGAAGACGCTCGTGGTGCCAGATGAGCCGGTTCAGCGTCGCCACCGCGTCCACGTACTCCGTGTTGAGTCCGCGTTGCGCGCCGATCTCCGCGCCCATCGCCGTCTCTGAACTGCGCTAGACACGCGCGGGTTACGGTAGCCTCACCGCAGATGATGTCCAGGGCGCACCGCTTGATGAAGGGGAAGAGGTCCACCTCGGCGTCCGAGTCCGCGAATTTCTCCAGCTGCTCCACGAACACCTGGAATGGAGGGGGATAGGGTTACGGTAGGGAATATCCAAGCCTCGGAACAGGTTACGGTATGTGGCGTCAACTTCGAACCTCTTCATGGCCATCATCGTATCAGGACTTACCTGGGCCTGCTTGCTGAAGACGGGAACGAAGGAGTTCACGGTGCTGAAGTGGAAGGCGGACGTCAGCATCTTTCTTCTAGGATGCCACCTCGCTCCATAGCTACAAAGCTTGGCATTGGGTCAATCGGGAAAACAGCGTCCTAACCTGGTCAAGAGGCCCATTCCCAGCCACTTTCGCAGGAAATTGTACATCAACGGAGGCTTCGCAATGTTTTTGGGATTCTCCAACACCTTCTAGAACATGTAAGATTGAGATCCGCTCCTTGATCTTAAGTGGACCTGGACAGCCTCGTTTGAACACATGAGGACGACCGGAAAGGGTCCGACCCAGGTGCGCATCATTCCAACCCCATCGGGACCCGTGACGTACTTCCGACCCCACTCCTCCAACTGCTCTACGAACTCTGAAGAATCCCAGGTTTCAGCTACTTGTCCACACTAATCGGGTCTCACCAAGACTGTCGAGTTTGAAGGCGTAGGCACATCCTAGAATCGGGACGGCCGGAGGGCCCGGAATTTGATCGATCAGCGTCACGAGCCTCTGGCGCTGCTTGAGGAGGCTGTAAAGCCGAACGCAGAGGCCGACGATAAGGACCAACAGGAGCGCTCCGGCGCCGAGAGCCATGCCGCGAGGTTCGGAAGTTGACGACTGAACTGAGACCCCACAAGTGTGGAGTTCTTATCGGCCGATAAGACCCTTGCCAAGCGGAAAAAAAGGCGCTCAGAGGTGTGGGCTACTACGGGGCGTTCTCCGTCTGGCTGTGTACCTTAGGACAGACGGCACCGACGCTGATAAAGGGAAAAAATAAACATAAATGGGAAAAAATGGACCGTAGATGCAGTTTTACAGTTTAGTAATGTTTTTGTCATCTCTGGCCTACCATAATCTCGGCTGGATTGTGTGGAAAGGGAGCTTCCTCCTTTGAATGGGAAGACCAGCCTCTAGAACTTGGATTCTACAGCTTGAGTTCATGGTGGTTCATGGTCCACAGTCACCATTGTGCATAATGCTAGGAAGCAGTATTCATCTTTGAGAACGGGCATCTGACCATCCGTGGAACGTAGATAATGCAGGAAAGCAGTATTGACCCTGAAGAACCTTGACGCATGCTTTGGAACGCGGGTGGGTGCGACGGGATCGCCGATGTTTTACATGAATAAATCGGCTACTCACATCAGCTGAAGCCTTGCGAGCAGAGATGATCACAGGCAGAGCTCCCGGGGACCCCGAAATTTTCGGGTCAATGAGAGCTATGGTCACAGGTCACCTGAAAGACGGAACCGATAGCGGATAGGACAGAATGAACCGAAGGATGCGAGAGGCATGACTTTAATCGTTTAATAAATAATCGGAATCAGTGGGAGACATGTGTTCTTCTGTACACTTTGACGCGGAAGCCTTGGCTCGGCTTGATGATGATCTCGGGGACGGGTCGGTTGTTGACCAGGTTCTGCTCCGTGGTGACGCGGTAGCGACGGAAGAAGGTGGAGAGGACGGCCTTCTCCTCGAGGATCGCGAACTTCTGGCCGATGCAGTTCCGCGGCCCCGCGGAGAAGGGAACGAAGCTGTAGGGGTGTCTCTTGCCTATGTTCTCTTGGCTGAAGTTGTCGGGGTTGTAGGTCTCCGGATCGTCGTAGTTCTAGGAACTGTCTAGACAGAAGAGTGCACGTGCACTTACTCGAGGGTCTCGGTGAACGGCGACCGGAGCGACGACTACCGTAACCCCCTTGGGAACGACGCGGTCGTGGAAGACGAAGTCTTCGGTGAGGATACGCGCGAAGAAGGGCACCGATGGCATGAGTCGTAGCGCCTCCTTGATGCACTGCTCGAGGTACGGTAGCCGCTTGAGGTCTTCGGGTGTGGCCAGACGCTCGGAGTCTCCGAAGACGTCGTCGACCTCGGCATGGACCTTCGCCTACAAGTGTGTGAGAGTCGTCTCTGCTTCCCGTATGGTCAATTCTACCTGGAAGGCAGGGTTCTGCGCCAGGAACCAGATGGCGAAGCCCATGCCACTTGAGGTGGTGTCATGGCCCTCGAACATGAACGTGTCCACCTCCTCGCGGATGTCTTCGTCGGAGAGCCGGTTCTCCGCCTGCATGCTCAGAAGAAGGTCCAAGAAGGCGAGCTTCCGGCGCCCGAGCGCCTCCTCCTGGGTCGCGACGCGGACGAAGCTCCGCTGCCGCTCGGCGATGATCTAAGGATTGAACGTTCAGAGATCGGTCTTGAGGCACGATAGACTGAGACGTGTCTGAGATAAGTGAGACTAGACATGTCTCAGACAGGAGAAGAGCCTCTGAAGCCCCTTCCAGAGCCAGGCCATCCCCGTGAAGTAGCGCACCTTGCGTGTGAAGTTGGTGGTCATGGCGAGGGCGGCGTCGAAGACGAAGCCGTTGCCCGAGAGGTACCACACGGGCTTCAGCCACATCCAAGGAAGACGCTCGTGGTGCCAGATGAGTCGGTTCAGCGTCGCCACCGCGTCCACGTACTCCGTGTTGAGTCCGCGCTGCGCGCCGATCTCCGCGCCCATCGCCGTCTCTGAATTGCGCTAGACACGCGCGGATTACGGTAGCCTCACCGCAGATGATGTCCAGGGCGCACCGCTTGATGAAGGGGAAGAGGTCCACCTCGGCGTCCGAGTCCGCGAACTTCTCCAGCTGCTCCACGAACACCTGGAATGGAGGGGGATAGGGTTACGGTATGAGTCTCCTACATGCCTTGGCTTCTTTGCTGAAGATGGGAACGAATTTCGTCAAGATGTTGAAGTGGAAGGCAGGGGTGAGCATCTTTCTTCGCGCGTGCCACTTTTCGTCTGTGCTGAACCGTAATACCTTAGGAAGAACCCTACAAGGAGTCCTACCTTGTCAGAAGACCGGTTCCCAGCCATCGTCTTATGAAGTTGTACTGCGAGGGTTTGGTTATCTGCGTGGTGCTCTCCAGTAGTAGCTGAAATGCAATCGTGTTGAGACCACAGGGTGGCATTCAACTACATCGTGTTGGGACCATGGGAGGCCCGATCTACGAAGAACCTCACCTTGACAGCCTCGTCCCGGCAGAGGAACACCACGGGGACAGGGCCCACCCAGGCACGGACCAATCCGTGGGCGTCTTCCACGAGCGCGTACGTCCTTCCCCAGTCTTCCAACTGGTAGGTGAACTCTGCAAATCTACGCGGTAAGGTTACGGTATCAGGTGTGGACCAACCGACGCTGTCCAGCTTGAACTGGTAGGCGCAGCCGAGGATGGGGATGGCGTGGGGTCCCGGGATACGGTCGATGAGCTGGATGAGCTTCTGACGCCCGCGTAGGAAGTCGTAGAGCTTCCAGGAGACCCAGCCTACGAGCGCGGCGAAGACGAAGACGCCGATTCCAATGGCCATCTTCGGTGTATGAGGCCTGCAAATGCTGTTTCTATGGAAATGTGATCCCCTTTTCTCGGGTCCCGCAACGAAATCGGCCTGAAAAGGATAGAGCAATGGAACAGGAACACCCCCTCCACTGATCTCGGGAGTCCTTCTTCGATCAGCTGGCTGCGGTTGTGGTAAACAAGCACTTTAAGTGAAAGTCGGCGCTATCACAGCTGGGCTATTTCTGGAGATAAGACCCGGGACCCTTATGTCTTCGTCGTTAAATGGCCGCCAGGCTGGTTCTCTGATAAAACTCCAGCTTGTCTTTGTGCCTTTGTAATGGCCATGTGATCGGACCCGCGAGGAGGGCCTTATCAGTGTTGTGAAACGAGGAAGGGAGAGCAAAGATGGACAAAAGTTGGTGTTGGCTTCTTCAAAACTGGCGTGAGTAGTTTTGAAATAAAACGTTTAGTGCCTGAGAATAGAGTAACCGACTTTTGGGCAACCTTTAGAAGCTCTAAAATCGTCAAAAACCACATTTCGAGTATCTTGGTGCTCCAAAACCGTTCACCTTCAGGAAGTTTGGACTTCATAGTTTGGACATAACAACTTTTGCAGGAAAATACTTTGATTTTGCAGCGTTTAAACCTTTGTACACTCTTCAAACGTCACAGCAAATTCAGAAGTGATGTGGGTACCCTTGGGATTATAGCAGGAAGACGGAGATTCAAATTTACGTTTCTAAAAAGACCATTGGTTCGAATGGTGAATCTTTAAGTTATCCAGTGGAGCCTGAAGGTCTCTTTCGAGGGCGCTGCACAATTAGAGCCTAGAGGTTAAGAAAACAAGATTGGAGCGGCTAATCGATGTCGAGTGGAGAAGAATTTAAGCCTTTTAAGCCCCTTATTTGGCTTTTTAGGAGCATTAGCATCTTGAAAAAGGCTTTTTCCCCTGGACACGACACTAGGAGAGCCAGGACTACGAAAGTCCAGAAAGCAGAGTGAACATAGCGAGGGGAACACGTGTCGACCGCCACAATATTGACTGTCTAGAAGTGTTTCTCCTTGGGACAGATTCTTGGTCCCCTCCGGACCGTCTCCGCCATCGAGTAAACTAGAATACGGACGAGTGCCGCTCACATAAACAGCGTTGATAGCGAGTGACTCAGTATTAGCTTGGGGGTTCACCTCCTTCGGTGGGAAAACAACGTTTTCCTGATTAATTAGGTTCTCTGTGTAAGTAGGCCTTTGACGCAGAAAAATGCTTGCGAGTGGGAAAAAGTCCAAATGGACAAGCACGGAAGTAGAGACTTAAATACTACAAAATACCTAAGGCTGAGCAATACATAGCCATCTTGCTTTAAGGCTTTCATTTGCTTAGCCCGAGCTCCTCAAAAGAAGGAAAGCACAGTTCAAGGTCGTGGTTTCATCGACACCAACAAGTCATCGACATATCTTTCGCTATTCTCGCAATGGAAATAAACTGGAATGCATGTATTGTATGCGAATCTTGTTTTACGGTGTAATAGTAAGGGTCACACAGTGTGGTAGAATAACCCTACCAAAAAGATAATGCTTAAAATGACTTATAAGAGTTAAAGATCTGCTTAAGTAGATGCGACAAAAGGGCGATCTATAAGTGGCGATAATAGGTCTCTTGTCCCTGAAGCTACTACAGATCTAAGGAGAGATCTAAGAAGTGTGGGTCCGTATTTACCGAGACAGATGTTTTCGTCCTCCGCTTCACGTGCGTTCGTGGAAATGTGAATCATAAAACGCGTCTATAGCCTCATAAGAGACCACCTTTCATTATATGCGAGCTTAAGACTTCTAAGAAACCGGTAAGACACATCTGTTATTGGTCTTAAGGAGTGTTCTCTCGCTCGGAGAATCGTCAAATGAATAAAAACAAAAACCAATTAAAAGGAGTCAGATGAAGTATTTGGCCTCCAGTGGAAAGGAGGCAGCGCCTCTTCGGCTCCGTCTCACGCCTGAATGCCTCGAAGTTCGATTGTCCACCAGGAACAGGCGCCTCGGACAAAGAACCTTCTTCGGAACAACACCGTCGCCAGTCGATGTCAACAAGGAAGGAGAGGAGTTTAGGGCACTTGACAGCACTGAACCAGACGGAACAACCCAGCACTGCTTTAAAGAACCCAAGAAGTTGTTGCGGGACACACTCCCTGTTCTACTCATTTATTACTTTACTACTCTACCGCCTGGAATGGGCGTTCCAGTAGGTGTTCAAGTGGGCGAAGTGCTGTGTGGTCTCGTCGGAGAAGCAGAGCTGTCGGCCGGAGACGCTCCTCACCACGACCGTCGTCACTCCCTTCGGCTTCGGGTTGTCCTGGACGCGCTTCAGAAGACGCGCCATGTCGACGCCCACTTTGTCCCTGATGGGGCGGTGCATCAAGAAGCAGACGATCGGGTAGACGATGGCGAAGAAGGAGACACACGAGAAGATGCTCTGTAATGGGGGTTTCTGGTCAGTGGGTCTCTCCTTGTGAGAAAGCAACTCTCAGGGGAAGAATCCTAAGTGCTTATTCCAGATTGGGATCATTTCTACGCCAGAAGTAGGTGGAACCTTGTAGAAAGAAGCCCGATTTGGGAGAAGCACTTGAGATACTTCCCTAGCCAGTGTTCCTCTGTTCTTAGAGGGTACGGTACCTTCTCGTAGAAGAGGAGTTTCACAGTGTGTGGACTCGCGGAGTGGCGCTCCAGGTGGAAGAGTGCGAGGAAGAAGATGCAGATGAGGAGGAGGGCGGCGTAGGTGGCCGTGATGGGCATCAAGAAGCGGATGGTGGAGATGTTCTCCGAGTACTGGTAGCGCAGGTTCAGTCGCCCGATGTCGCAGCGTCTGTGCCTCCTTAGGTTGAGGCAGAGCAGGCTCAGCAGGAGCTGCAAGGGGGTAGAAGAGGACGGTGTGGAGGTCTTACACAGGCGGAGGAGGTGACGCCGAAGAGGGCGACTCCGGCGAGGACGACCATGGCCACGGAGTTCACGTAGAGGAAGGAGATGGAGGGTGGCGCGTGGCTCGGCTCGCAGGAGTCCACTCGGACGTGGAAGCAGAACCACGTGGCCACGGCCACGCAGAAGGAGGCGCCCCACTAAAGCGGGATGAGCCAGGCCACGTCCAAGAAGCTCACCATGAAGAGGAGGGCGAGGGCCACCCGCGTCGTTGTCTTCTTCTGCTCGTAGGACTGAGGCCTGAAGGAGGCCACGGCCCTCTCCAGGGAGATCAGCATCATCGCCACCCCCGTCATGTTGCTCGCGCCGTCGAAGAAGATGCGCAGGATGGCCGCAGAGGGTCGACAGGCCACGTTGTCCACACCCAGGCCCAGGGCTTGCAGTTCGGAGTCCACGTGCATCCCCACGTGACTCAGGGCGAACACCACCATCGCCACGCACAGGTTTATCTGAATCAGGGGATGGATAGAGATTCCTATAAGAAGGCAAAGCCTACAAGAAGGAGACAGGAGACGCTTCACTGAGGAGGGAAGTGAGCTTTTTCGAGAAAGTCTTTGCACTCAATCCACCAATGCTTAAATTTGATGCAATGTGGGTGTAGGACTGCAATTTCAACCTCTTCTGGGCATCCCCAGAGCGTCCTAACGTTTCTTGGCTCTCTTTGAACCCTATCCTTGTAAGATTCCAGGGCAGCACGTGCGCATATAATGAGTGCAATTGTGTTGTCGCCGAGCTTTCTTCGAAATTCGATGGGCAGTATAATAACATAATCTTATTAACGCTTTTCTTTGATGTTGTGGTTTCACATCTGTGATGTACGAGGCAACATCTCGCTTAGTGGAGCAGGTCCCGCAATGCTACGGTTAACGATGGAACAGTATGTTAAAATAGATGCCCGAAGATTTTACCCAATATTCTCCACAGTCCAAATTCTTCTACGGGACGTTTTGCACCCAAAAGCCAGTCCAAAGCGGGTTTCTTTATAGCAAAACATCAGGAATGTTGCCAGGCCTAAGATGAGCGTAAGTCAGCTGTGTCAACAGAGTATGTACGTTGACTATCTATACATTGGTTGCTTTCAGTGTGGACAAGGGTGTCCGGCCTTTGGGACATTGAGGCATGAAAACGCATTTTGAAAGTCAAGTAGTCGGGTGCAAATCGTCTCCATCACTAAATGCTCTCCAACTCACCAGCATGATCTTGAGGTTTCCATGGAGAAGACTGGACTTCCTCAAGCAGGCGATGAGATAGATCTCCAGAGGCAGGGAGATGACGTAGGCGACGATCTCGAACCAAAGCGCGATTTTGAATCCAAGCAGCCACTGGTCCATCGGCGCACTCCTCGGCCCTGAAGACCGATCCTTCGAAGTCTCTGGAAGCCTTCTACTTGTAGCAGGACGACTCTGGAGGGCAACACGTGCGACACGGAGACAGCGACGGCTGGGAGTGGGGGAATCAGCGCGGATAATATGTTTTTCAAGCGGCTAATTACGCTAAACAACAGCTCTTAGGAGAGCGTAGGCTTTCTGTCGTTAGAATGGTGCACGCGGCTCGGCCTTCCAGTAGTGGTCACTACGGCCAAGTAGGCAGACACAAAGGGGTATATTTTCCCGAGATATGTCATTTAGGCGTCGAAAGAGACATCTCAGGAGGGATCGCCGTCAGAGAGGCCCACGAAAGAGACCTCGTTCACTCAAGAAGTTGTGCCCTGTGGCGACAATAGCAAAGTGTGCACTTGCCACTTAACCCCATTGTCAGATCACTCTGATTGCACTCTGCTAAACAAGTTTAGAGTTCAGCAACTTTACTCCAACGCCTCTACCGTAGGCAACTGCAAAGCCAAGTCAAGAAGGCCATTCACGTGGACACGGGCGCACTGAAGAAGGCACTCACGTTTACATTAGCACAGAAATAAAGAGGAGTAGGTGGGGCCTTTCTGGATTGCTGAATCAACCTAAGGCATTCCTTTGTGCGACAGGTGATTCCGCCGTTTACGTAAGGCGCTTTGTTTCCCGTAAGGCCTAAACTTCTGACTTCCCAGTCCTACCTGTGGTGCGAGAGGGACCAGCTGATTCTCGTGGAAGTACCAAGGAAGTGCATCATGCTAAGCGAAGCAGTTTTCTGCTAACGGACGTAAGTGATTCCAGTCGTGAGTCACAGCTGAGGAAACCTAGGTGCTGTCGTCATTGCCGTGAGTAGGACATAATAGGCCTTAGATGAAGTTGTGCGTCATGATAAGCGGCTATGCTATGCTAGAATTTGACCTAATAAACAACGAAGCACAAGCAACTTGCCTTTAGCAGAATTTAAAGTAAAAATGTAGTTATTAAGCACCAGAGGAACCGACTCGAATGTGTCGCAAACCGGCTTAAGCTGTCTCCAGATGCACTAGCATAGGGCAGAAGGGGGCCTACGAAGTTTCCGGAAGCTTAATCAGGGGGTTAATTAGAAAAGAAAGTCTACCCGGAAGTAGCTGGGACACTTTGAGATGTTCCCTTGTGAGCTTTCTCTTCCTGTTGCATACCGAAGAAGCCAGAATAAGCCAAAAGAAGGTACAACGACCCAAATTCATCAAGAAATATCGCCTCAAAGCACAGGCTAACTAACGTGGAAACTCGATCAGAGCTTATAATTGGGTGTTTTCGCCACTTTTTCCTGTGAAACATAAGAAGTGCCGCCCGAGGTCGGACAGCGCCGCGACGGAGCTAACTCGCACGGACAACATGTTTTGCTGGAGCCGAGCACGATGGCCATTCCAGGCGACGACGATTAGATTAGGCGCAAACACAGATTAAGAAGAAGTGGCAAAGCGGGAAAGTAATTTGCAGGCTCGCTACAACTCCTAGGTTTCCTAACGCTCATCGAGCTTAATTTTGAAGATAGACGACTCTCCTTGGCAGGTCTAGTGATTCACTGGATTCAACCTGAGTCGCGATGGGAAGGCAGAAAAGCTGCGTAGCTGGGGATAATGAAGGACACTGGAAAGTGTTAAGTCGATATAATCTCCGAAGAGAACTCTAAACTCTGTTGCCAAGTGTTGTAGCTGGTTTGTATCCTGCTGAAGAGGGATACCAGAAGGCCTTTCCCACAAAAGACCAGGGTCTATAGGCGGCTATGCTCCGCATTTGGACCCAGAAAAACCAATGGAGTAGAGAAGCACAAGCAACTCTAGTCTTTGACAGAATTTAAAGCCACATATGTTGATTTCCCATAAAGGGTAAACCAAAAGAACCGAGCGTTTCTAAAAAGAAATGAAGTTGAATTCGTTGCACTAGCATGGACTGGTGAGAATTATAATTGTTAGAAACGCTGGAATTCTATAGAGCTTCTCAAAGAGACCACCTGGACTAATCTACTGATTCACTTCACCCAACAAATACACTAAGGAAAACACATGGGCTATTAGTAGCAGCACTTCTTATTCTTTCTTCCCATCGTCATTAGATAGTAATGCAGCTTACATATATGGCAGGGATGCTAGGAAGAATTTACACAGGAGTAGAACCCAAAACTATGAAGGATCAAGGCCAAGATGACATTTCGTTTATAGGTGTTTAGCTGTCTCTCAGGATGCTATCTTGATATAAGTACTCCAGTCAAGTCTGGATCTCTGGAATCCTGCGCTCCACTCTAACCGGAGAATCCAGATGGCTTTGTTTGGTGCAGATGGTCGACTTCCAAAGGCCTTGGATAGATGTAAATCCGACATTATAGTAGCCAGAAGCTCCACTATTCCGCGGCTCCTTCAGTTTGTGGTCAAGACAAAGACAAATGCATTGTTCCGGCTTGGAAACAAAGACCACGTAATAACGCACTCCTTGTCATAGCCAGTAATCGGTCCTGGGTGGAAAAAAAAGAAAACATTGAGAGCACTGTGGCGCCGATGTTTGCTCTGTCCGTTCCGATCCTTGCGCCTTCTACGAACCTTTGCCTGGTTGGATCCATCTCGCGAGCAAGGGTAGTCATCCGAAAGACCGATGACCCTGCTTGTCACTTAGGGAAATATTCCTTTTTGGACTGTCCGAGTACGTCTTGCTCCTTCACGTCCCTTCTCGCCTAGATTGAGGAAAACAGAGTCCACTGCTTAGCGAACCTTAGAAGGCTACATTTTTCGTGCTTCGAGACCTAGAGCCGTGTGACATTTAGTAAAACGAAAAGACATGCGTGATACAATGATGTTTTCCTTAGGGTCGAATTCTCCTTTTCCTCCTAGGATCGAAGCATTCTTATATCATTGAATGTAGGGTGTCCGAAAAGTTCTCCGAATTTACACTCATAACTTTTATTTAAATCATCGTGTGAACCGTTGCTATACGGCGTTCAGTAGAGAACTACATTCTGTATACGACATATTGTTTTTTACTTTTCGGATTCCTCTTGACACGGTACAAGCGCTTCAAACTGTCCATGCTAAAAAGCCGTTGGCGTGCAAACGATTTGCCTTGATTTGCTTCCATTATCGTAGTAGCACAGTAGTGACACTCTGTAAGCACGCCCAGTGTTATGTGTACATGATGTCTTTTTCATATTCAAGCAAATCGTGATTTGTGCATTCAATCTAAAATCAAATGAAATCAATCTAAAACAATTTTCACATTTTTTTTCACATTTTCCCCTCTCCCATGAGCCTTTTGTGACCTGAAATCTGTGCATCACTAACGAGAAAAGGTACACCCCTGGAAAGCTATTTCTGGGAGGGTTCTACTTAATTCCTATGTCAATCCAACAGCAATACGTACATAGACTGGTCGCTCCAGGCTAAATACGATACTCTCCACGTCATAGTGCACCCAGGTTGTAATTTTAGCTAATCTGTCAGGTTTTATCTCATCCCTCCTTACCTTAGTATTGAGATTCCCTGTGGACTTCCCTTTCTCCAAGGAGCTTGTTTTCCCCCTGCCACCTGAATACGCCCAATGATTAGCACCATTGTTCTCCTCCTTTCCCGGCGTCAACCTATCCAACTGAAAGTTGTAATCCTCATCCCCAGCGGACATCGAACGAAAACATCGTTTCCAACGGACCATAATGGGCGGGTTTCCATGCCAACTCCTCAGGCTCTGCGTGGATGCTCCGGTATTTCTACGGTCTCATCATCTTTAAAAAGAAGTACGTGTTTTTGCTGGGTTCATATGGGTTGCTTTTAGTTTACTTCAGTCACTTTTGTTTCGAGTAAGTTAGAGCTAAGTCAGTGGAGCCAAAAGTTGTACTGTCCCTGTTAAGCCAACGAAAATGTAAGTATACAAAGGGTTTACAGGTTTTATAGCTTTGGGAAGGTTCTTGGGATCGGGAGTTCTTTATAGGTACACAACTGAAACAAACCTGTATCTTGGTTTCCCATCGTTTCTAGGAAATATGGGCTAATTTCTGACCCTTAAAAGGTCTTTTGATGTTTGCAATGCATGTATTTCTAAGCCCGTAGCTTGTGTACCCCCATGGATTTTTCTCCAAAAGGCAAAGAGGCTGTATTTTCACGCCTTGAGCCTATTTTCTTGCTTTTTTGCTTACCCAACTGTTTACTGAACTATTAAGCTCAGACATCGTGTTTCTTTGAGTTGCTTTGCTTCGAGCAAATTAAGGGTTAAAGCTGTAGTTTCGAGCGAAAGTTGTACTGTCCTTGTTAATCCAGAGTAAGTATAAGTATACCGAGGAGTCGTTTATCGCTTTGGAAAGGTTCTTGGGATCGGGAGTTCTTTATAGGTACACAACTGAAACAAATCTGTTTCTTTGTTTCCCATTGTTTCTAAGAAATATGCGCTAATTTTTGACCATTAAAATTTCCTTTTATCCTTTTAATGCTTGTATTTCTAAGCCCATAACTTGTTTACCCCTATGGATTCTTCTCCAAAAGCCAAACAGGTTGTATTTTTATGCCTTGAGCCTATTTTCTTGTTCTTTCGCTTGCCCAACTGCGAGTTTGAACTATTAAGTCCAGACATCGAGTTCCCCGTGGGACTTCTCACTGACATTGCCCTGTCACTGACGCCAGGGAGCGTGTGAAGAGCTAAAGAACTCTCCTGCATTGCGAATGGTCTCAAGAAGTATATATTTGCCTTAATCGCTTCCAAGAGAGCGTTCGTTTAAGCGCCGATGTTTGACGAAGAAGGTCACCAGTTGGTGCAATCGAGTTTAGAGCCAAGACTTGTTTACTCCACCTTCTCCCTGTTTACCCCCAAGATGTCATGCTTATCTTTGCTAGGTTGATTTTAATCCAGTCCAATTGCGGTCACTCAAGTATGTACAGCTTTGAACTATTGAAGGCTCTAGAGGTTGCACTGCCTCTGTTGCCACACAAAGCTTCTACTCCTCCGGAAACATTCACATCTTTTAAAGTAGATATTGCTTGAATGGAATGGACGTCCTTGATGACGATCAGGGAAGGATTACGGTATTGGCAAGGCATCAAACTAGTTTCTGTTTCTTCTTGTTTGTTTCCTCTCCTTTGCCACAAGGTCATTTTCCGTTTTTAGCCTTCTTTAGTGTCTTAAATTTTATGTTTGAGCTTCAGATGTTTGCTTTACACAGTAATTGACTCCTTCTAACTCCTCCTTTACTCGAAGTGGGATTTAAGCCCCTCCTTGAGGCAACTCTCCTTGATCTTTTCTAATTGGCGTGTGCTATTCTATTTTGGCTTTTATCTAGGAGTCAAATGAGTCCAAAGAGTCGAGTGATATGTTTCATTCCATCTTGTTGTTCCACTCCAGGCCTGTGTAATGACATACTCATGACACACCGGTGGATTCACTATTGATCGAACGTCATTCTCTATCCCAGACCATTGTCCAGAACCTCAAAATAAGATAATGAAGACGCATGTTGCCTCATTGTCAGTGAGCTGTCATTAAGGAGAAGGGGGAAAACATCCAATTTTCGCCTAGTTCGCGATTTCGTCGCTCAGGTTTCTTTAAATAAGAGATAAACGTGGTTGTCGAGGGCTCAGCGCGTGCCTTGATACCTCCGATTAATTGAAGATTTTTCAGAAGGTCCTTCTACGATGTGGGGATTCTGGGAAGTGGCTCAGAAGGCCATCATGTGGCTCGAAGTCTTCGGGTACCTCCTGGCCGCGCCCTTGGACATCTACCTCGTCTGCTGCCTGCTGAAATCCGGACTGCTCCATGGGAATCTCAAGATCATTCTGGTAAGCCTAGCCTCCTTCGGCGTGAAAGACTCCTTCTTCAGATAAACCTCTCCGCGACGTGCATCGTCTTCGCCTGCGCCCGTCTCACCTTCCACTTCGACGGCTTCCTCCAGCATGCCGGCTACGGCCCGGACAACATCGCCTGTCGCCGCGTCCTGTCCATCGCACAGCTCCTCTACGACGCCTCGTGCTACATGATCTCCACAAGCATGTTCCTCGTCACCATCGAGAGGGCCATAGCCACGTGCATCCCCAGCTCCTACGAGCAGCAGAGAGGCACTCGTCGAGTCAGCTTGATCGTCTGTCTTCTGGTGAGTCGCCAGCCCTGACCCTTCTTGAGTTTCCTGCTTCAGTGGACCGTTATCCTGGGGATCTCCGTCTTCAACTACTTCTACTACAAGGTCTCCGTAACCTCCTGCGACCCCTCAACCGCCCCTCCCTCCATCTCGACGCTCTACTCCAACTCAGAACACCTCCTTCTACTCGCCGGCATCGCCACCGTCGGCGTCTCCCTCGCAGGAATCGTAAGTCCCCTGTCCGCCTTCTTCTCACCCTCGCAGTTCCTCTCGGTGCTCCTCTTCTTGAACGTGAAACGGCGCAGGAGGTGCGACATCGGTCACCTCAATCTGCGCTACCAGTTCTCGGAGAACGTGGCCACACTCCGCTTCTTGATGCCCGTGGCGCTCATCTACGCCTTCATCCTCTCCTTCGTCGTCCTCTTCCTCGTCCTCTACCACCTGGAGCGCCACCGCGACTCCGTCAACATCACCAAGCTGCATGTGCTCGAGCAGGCGGTGGGCTGCTGCGGTTCCTGGTTCGGCCTCCTCTACGCGCTCATCTGCTTCTGCATGCATCGACCCATCAGGTATAGATCTACTCGAGAAGCAGAATCCTTAATCTCCACATTCAGGGACAGGGTGGAGAAGGACGCCGCTTTGCTGCCATGTATCCAGCGGAGGATGAAGGTGCGCACACAGTCCGGCGCCATCGCCATCAAGAGCGTCTCTGGCGACTCGCTCTGCTTCAGCGACGAGACGACCATTTACTTCGACCACCTCAACATTTACTGGAACTTCGCACAGCTCCCGCATCGGCCGTCGAGGGATCCGGTCTTCGCGGTGCTCCCCAAGCGGAGGATGGACTCGACGCCCACGAGGTCGCCCTCTCCCCCCAACCTCGTCAGAGAGTCTAGTGACGCTGCGGCACCGTTGTAGCGTGATATTTGATGTCTATAGAAGAAGTAAAGATCGAGACACCTGTCTAGACTTTAGTGTCTATGCTGTAGCAGACACTGCTCCTCGAATGAGACACTATATCTGTTTGCAGAGAGACAGACAGTCACGATGTCTGTAGACGTCTGAAAAGAGTAAGACCACCAGGGTCCGTTCCATGCAAACATTGTCAGAATAAGTTGGTGTTGAGCGTTTCATTGAGAAACATAACAATCTGCATTGAATAACAACAAGACAACAGGGACCAACAACTAACAGCCTAGAACAGAGGGCATCAGTTAATACTGGCCGCTGTATTTCTTGTAACCACCTCCATTGTGGCCACCGCCTCCATAGCTTCCCCCATAACTTCGGTTGTCACCGCCTCCATGTTTCCCTCCATAACTTCGCTTGCCACCGCTTCCATAGCCTCCTCCATAACGTCGGTTGTTTCCACCTCCATATTGGCGGCTTCCGTTCTTCCTAGATCCATAACTAGAAGAAGCCAACTGCTGCAGATCTTCCGGAACTTCTTGCTGCGCTTCCGACAGGACCTTGATCAGATCAGCGGCCTTCGCTCCATCGGTGGGCGTGAAGAAGGTGTAGGCGGTTCCCTGAAATAAGAGTTTCGTGGGGGACTAGGGCTAGATTGCAGATACCTTCTTGTCGCGACGGCCGGTTCGTCCAATGCGGTGAATGTAGTCCTCCGAGGAGTTCGCATAATCATAATTCACCACAAATTTAATGTCGTCGACATCTGCAACGATGCAATGCTTATATGCTTCACCGCTTGATCCTTACCTAAACCACGAGCTGCTACATCGGTGGCCAGAAGAATGGGAGTCTTTCCCTGTTTGAACTCCTTGAGGACCCAGTCACGCTCGGTTTGCGCCTTGTCGCCATGGATACAGAGGCATGGATATCCCTCCCTACGCAAGCTACGGGTGAGTTCGTCGCACTTGCGCTTGGTCGCGCAGAAGACGAGGGTCTTGCAGTCCCCCTTGTTGTTGTCAATAATGTCGTCCAACAGTTCCAGGAAGCGACTCGATTTGTCTTGTTCTTCGACCATTAGAACCTTCTGGGTGATGTTGTGGTTGGCAGAGAGTTCCATGGAGCCAACGTTGAGGAAGGCCGCGTCCTTCTGGAAGTCACGAGCCAGCTCTCGGACCTCTTTGGGCCAGGTAGCGGAGAACATCAAGGTTTGGCGGTCAGGCTGCAAGATAGAGAAAACACTTCATAACTCTACGGTCACACATACCCGAATCTGGCCCAGAATACGCCGCATTTGGGGCTCAAAGCCCATGTCGAGCATTCGATCGGCCTCATCCAGCACCACAAAGCTGCATCGACGGAGAGTCGTGTAGCCAGAGTCCAGGAAGTCAAGAAGACGCCCGGGCGTCCCCACCAAGACATCGACTCCTTGGCGTAGAGCGTTGATCTGTGGCGTTTTTCCAGAGCCACCAAACACGCAAGTAAGTGACAATCCGTTATCACGACAGTAGGGAGTGATGACTTCTTGGACCTGCTGGGCCAGCTCGCGGGTGGGGAGAAGCACTAGGACAGAAGGTCCCTCTCCACGATTGCGCTTGCTCTGATTCAGGATGTGTACGATTCCGGGAAGCATGAACTGAAAAGGACCATATAAACCGCGCTAAAACAGGTGAAGTGTACACCGATGGTCTTGCCAGAACCGGTTTTGGCGATGGAGATGATGTCCCGGCCGCTCATCGCAATGGGCCACGAGATGGACTGGATGACCGACGGCGTTTCGTAGTTCTTTGTGAGGCGATCGAGGATCGCGCTAGGGAATCCAGCTTCTTCGAATTGGAAGACTGGACGAGGGATGTTAGGGCCCGTCAATGTGACTTCGTTCTTTTCGATCCATTCTGAGATCTCCTGTTCGGATCGGGCACTGACTGCGGCTGACTCTTCGTAGAAGTCCTTCTTGATCGGCGTTAACTCTTCGTTCTCCCAGTCGATGGGCTTCGAGCGATGTTCGCCTCCTCGGCCGAAGTTTCCCTTGACGCGAAGTGCTTTCGGGTCGAACCCGCCTCCGCCGAAGTTGCCGAGGTGTGCGCCGGGTCGGGCGTATCCGTGTCCATGGAACTGTTTCCGTTCGCTGAAAATACTTCATTTTTATGATAACGCAATGAGAAGAAGTCAACGATGAGACATAGGAAAAGTCGCGCTGGCTCCATTTTCAAGTTCCCCTTCTTTCCTTGAAATCACTAGAGCCGACGGCAGAACAAGAGAAACCGACCAAAGAACGAACCACTACAAGAATCTAACGATAGAGCTCTCCTTGCTCTTCTTTCTCGAAAATTTGAAGAAAAAAGAAGAAGCAAAGACTAAAATTATCCCAAAAATACCCTACTTACAAGCGATCTTCATGGCCGATCCTCTGCTGCTTCTTGTGGTGCTGGTAGAATAGGGTCTTCTGGTCGCCGAGCGGCTTCCTGACGCCGAAGTGCGCGTTCTCGGAGGAAGAACAGAAGCCGGCAACGCCGACTCGGCTTCTCAGTTGCTGGAGAAGGCCTCCGGAATAGCGGACGAGCTTCAACATCTGGTCGTCGCGATTCGGTCTGCGACAGAGCGACCGACTAATAAAATGATGCAAGAGGAGAGACTTTGTGTGTGGTCCTCTGACGTCGCGGCGAGACCGGCTGGAAAATGAATGTGAGCTTCCACATTAACAGCTGATCATCGACCACATGTGATAGAAGTCAAGCATGTACAGGCCCCCCCACTTAGGAAGCACAGAAGCGCCACTTGTCCCGGAAATGCAAAAAGGTAAATATAAAGAAAAGGCCAACAACACTGGAACGTAAGGAAGCCGCATGGAAACGCCTACTCCAGGAGCAGAAGGATGGCCAATTCACATATGGCAGTACTACAAGCAGGCTGCCGAGCGTAAATGGGATAAACTTCTTGGAAGAGAGAAAGCGACGTTGAACATGGTTTGTTGCCACCCGTCAGAAAGACTTTCACAGACCTTTCAGAACGACCGATTGGCCCTTATGATCACAGGCGACTTACAACCGGATGAAGACGAAGAAGCTCCTCGGATATCCACCGAGGTCCCGGCGGACGAGATGGAGCAACAAGATGTAAATATTTGATCCTTCTAGACTCATATCATCCCCCCCTTTGCAGGTTCTCGCCAAACGATTGGAGAACCACCTTGCCTACCAAGAGACTCACGAGAAAGGGCCGTCCTTGGTAGAAGTGTCACGCCCTACCATCCATTCCAAGTCCCCGAGGAGTGGGTCAGTCCAACTGAAACATACGTCCACGCCCAAGCAGATGACCCCGAGGACCACCTTCAGTTCGATCAAAACATGAATCTGGAGAAGCCGAACGTGTGACCTTATGCTTTCTTGTTAATTTATAGCCCACTTTTTTCAACAATATATTTTTATTCCTTGCTAACCCACTTGAGGATCAAAGAACCGAATTAGAAAGTAAGATAAAAAATCGAGCCATTAGGGCTGTCAGGGACTCTGTAACTCCACCCCAAATAGCAGCAGTCTCAGCAGAAGGCCTTATCAGAGTAAGTCTCTCCCCTCAAAATTGAGATCGGGACGCCCATTTGACCATTTACGATGTCCAAAAGCCCTTTCCACAGCGAGCAGGCCGGTCGAGTATCTGCTAAGCAGTCGGCTTACATGAATCGTGTAGCTGGAGTACCGTACTCCCATTCCACTAGATTAAGTGAAGTATATGGAAGTCGCCCTACTTGGAAAGCGCGTCCTCATCTCCCTGTGGCGCTAGCCCCGGAAATAGAAAAAGAGGAGGGAGAACAACAAGAATCAATAAAAAACAGCTGATATAACAATAGTTAATACCGACCTCCGTGTCTTCTTCCAGGGCTGGCGCCACCACCGTAGCCTCCATAACCACGGTTGCCACCACCACCTCCATATCGACGGTTTCCATTGCTTCGAGAGCCGTAACAGGATGATGCCATTTGCTGCAGGTCGGCTGGAACTTCTTGGTGGGCTTCTGACAACACCTTGATCAGATCAGCAGCCTTGGATGCGTTGTTGGACGAAAAGAAGGTGTAAGCAGTTCCCTAAAACAATGCATGAGCAAAGGAGGAAGCGATAATGTAGCTACACACCTTCTTGTCACGACGGCCGGTACGTCCAATGCGGTGAACATAGTCTTCAGATGAGTTCGGGTAATCATAGTTGACCACAAATTTAATGTCGTCCACATCTGAAACGATACAATGCTTACATGCCTTCATTGTTGATGCTTACCCAAGCCACGAGCTGCAACATCAGTAGCCAGAAGAATGGGAGTATCACCCCCCTTAAA
>JADLIF010002632.1:0-21946 GCA_016648015.1 Steinernema khuongi | reverse complement strand
AAGAAGAAGGAGCCCATCCTGATCTCAGAAACCTCGACATGAACATGCATAATACTCAACAACAATGTAATTTACACCTTATGTACACATCTCAACGATAAACCTACTCAGAACTCCGGAACCAGTCGGAGATAACTTCCCAGCGCTCCACCGGAGGTCGCGCGAAGTAGTCGGTCTGCTGCTTGGAGTAGCGCTCCTTTGGATCCCCGCAGTCCCGGAACCTCCCGTCTCTCCAGTGGTTGTTGAACAAATCCAGCGCCTTCACGACGTCGTTTTCCGAGTGAAGCATGTGGGGAGGCTCCGGCTCCACGAAGTCGGCGGGTAGCCTCAGATCGGGGAAGATCATCGCTGCGCGGAAGGCGAAGTTCCCACCGTATCGAGGATGCAGGCTCAATCCGATCTATATGCACAAGTTGGCCGTCGTAAACAAGGGTCAAAGCGTTACCATTCGTTTGGGAGAGCTGCCATTGAGTGAGGGGACCATCTGCGGTCTGTAGTAGTAGGCTGCCCCAGCGACGTGGCCACAAGTACACATCAGAATCTTTGGTCGTCGGCTGGGAGTCATATCGTAGTCGTGGATGGTGTCGATTTCAATGGTGAACGGAGACACATATGATAATGCCTGGAACACAACAATATGTAGATACGAGCCCGAGATGGGTTTCGAGCACGAAACCAGGGACAAAAAACAAGAAGTGCACTCACCTCCTTAGCCGCATCCAAACGATCTGTAAGGAAGCTCTGGATCGGGTTTGGAACTATCTGGGCCACATCGGTGTGGTCGCCTCCGTCCGCCTTGTTGACTAGCCATCGCCGAAAGGAAACGTCGAACATCCTCGGAGTGTTCACCACCAACACGGCCATCGTGTCCGGAGCGTAGTCCAGCAGAAAGGGGTCCGCTACTACATTGTTGTAGCTCCCGATTCTGAATGGGTAACACTCGAATCCGTCGTCCTCGTTCAGCGAACTTCGCAGGGATTCGAGCACTGCTCCACAGGACATTAAACCTGGAAGAACAAGTTGGGAAATACAAAGGCAAAGAGCAAAACCGCGAAACAATCTCAATCCCTCCTACAAAAGTCACCGCCCACATCTAGGCCTGTCAGAAGGGAGATAAAACCAAACAATCTGCAACACGCTCACATTTTGCACCGTTCGGAAAATTCTTGTGATCTCTTAAGGCCGGGCCATACTCCGCATCACAGACGCACGCGCGTCAGTTTTTGTTCGACGTGCGTCCGAAAAACTGACGCGCGTCGAACAAAAACTGACACGCGTGCGTCTGTGCCGCGAAGTATGGCCCATGCTTTATCACCGCAAATTACGATGCGAGCGCGCGCGGAAGCAGAGCTCGCCACTGTCTTCGGTGACCGCGACGGGAAGGTTGCGGAATGGAAACGACCCAGCGACGGGGCGACATGTAGGCGAAGTCAGCTCACGTCACGCGAGCATTAAAACGCCTGTAGCCCCATAACCGTAAACACTGTGGATAGCACGAGAGAACCAGGAAGCGGGCGATGTTTTGGCAGTGGTGGGGTGCGTGGACAGAGTCGGCCACGTGCGGATGGGAAGGAACCGACAAATAACACGTAAAAAGCGCAGAGTGACATGAAGAAGTGAGGACCACGAGCGAGGCAAACAACTGCTCCGAACGTGCAAAGCCAGGGCGGCGGAGGAGGGGGGGGGTAAGAGGCAACTTCGGAGACAACCTGCCGACAGGGCGGTGACGTGATGAATTGAGTGCTTCCGATCGCCCGGAAATCACAGACAAGACAAGGGCAGTGTAGACGAGACGGCAGACATCAACGACTAAAGGTCATCGAGACAAGCAAACAGTGGGGTGGACCTTGGGTCTGGACGACTGCTGGTGACCTAAGATGTTAGCTCTAAACAGTTGCCGGGGTCGTCAAAGCCAAAGTTGAGGGTTTGAACTGTGTGAGTACTAAAGTGTTTGAGATCGCCTCATGTTTGGCTCACCAAGAACGTACCTGTGCTGATCTAGCAGTCCAAGTCTCCAGGGAAGCAACTCGAAAATAAGGTTGCATCATCTTGAAGAGCATCCTGGCCCGTTCATTGCCACTCTCGGCCGTGCCAATGTGGGCGACAGTGAGACACCTTAAACTGGATATCTGAACCTTTTATATAAAGCATAACAAAAATAACAATGGCTTTAAAGATCGCAAGATGCGATTATAACATGACTAAATCGTCAGTTTCGACGGATAAATGACGCCGTCATCTCGAACCAGGTACAGCTGCGACTTCCCCATGACTCCGGCATCGCGGAGGCGACGGATGGAAGCCGCACGTTCTTCATCGCTGGGCAGGTGACAAATAAGCGACTCGCTGTTCTTGTAGAAGGTGTCCAATGGGATATCGTCGAGGTAGGCTTGGAGGCGAGGAGTGAATCCAATTCCGTTGATGACGCCGTATTCGCCCTTCGCGAACTGCATGCAGCTCTGGAACAAGGGCGCCGGAGTCACCGGTCCATCGGCACACCCTGCGATTTCGGCGAAGGAGTACGTAATCGTCTCGTGGGGAATGAGCAGCCAAGTTCCCGTGGGTTGTGGCTCCACCAATCGCAAACCAACTTTGGACAGAAAAGCTGGTTGCACGCACTGGAACAAAACTGTAAGTGGGTCGAAGAAAAGCGACATACCGGTTTTGCTCGAACAGATTGATAATCGTTGTCGTCCAATCCGAGGAACGTATTGGGACGATCGAGAAACTGGAACGCAGCGCGGTGGAAGTGAAGTACCTCGTTCACTCCTGGTTCCGTAGCCAGGTCGATCCCACGTTCGTCCGCGCGTAAAATACGCTGAAACGAGAGAATCCAACAAAGTTCTTCGAACATGATGATTCCTACCATCTTAGGCAAACCAATATTACTCTCGGTGTCCACAAGCTTCACCACGGATCCATACGTAATTGGCTCGTCAACGATGACCCGGATCTTGCCACTTTCCTCCATCTCTTCATCCACTGAAATTCATTACTAGAGCCAAAGTTGAGAAGCACACATACCCAGGTGGATTGTAAATGTACTGTAGTAAGGTAGATCGCCACTGATCTTCGAGTTAGTGACGCAGAGATTGCGCGTCATCTTTGTGCTTCGCACGGAAAGTGTGATCACATCACCGGACTTGAATGAGAGGTTGGACACAGGAGTGGCTCCTGCGGATCGGTGGGGCTTCGAGACGACGGAGATGGGCTTGGACGTGAAGACGCCGATGTCGGTAGCGCCATCGCAGCCGTTGTAGAAGAGGCGCAGCTTCAGCAGAGTGGCCTTGACACTCACGTCCTCTGCGGTGTCGTTGATGCGCAGCTGGGCCATCGCCGGCATGTCCAGGCTGACGGCTTCGGGGATCCTCCAGACTTCTCCGTTGGTCGTCATCATCTCCGCGCTGACGAAGGTCCTCTTGGTGTGGTCCTGATCGAAGTGGGCGACCGAGGGGGACCTGTGGATCTGGCAATCTGCTATGTTGCATATGCCTCTCAGGAGTTCCACGCGCCGACTCCAGCCGCCGCCACTCAGCACCACCGCGGGGTAACACATGAGGAGGCGGCGTTCGCGGCCGTAGGACTTCTGCGCCGTGCGCGGGTAGCCGAGCGCCACGTAGCAGTTGTACTTCTCCGGGTCGGCCATGTATTTGTGAAGTTTCGGTCTGGAAGAGCGCTGCCAGTAGGGTTGAGAAATTGAGGAAACTCACCGGAATTCGTCGATGCTGTAGGGAGGACAGTGAGGCGATAGATCGACCGGCGACAGACCTTCTTCCATCATCATGGCTGAAACAAGCGTGAGAGTTAGAAGAAGGTTAAGGGTACTTGAGAAAAGAAGCACGCTGGGAAACGCTCACGGAAAGCCTCTCTAGCCCATCGACCTTGGCTCTGGACGAACGATGATTGGGCAGCGACGACACTGCGTGGGATACCGTATGGTGGTCAACTCGTGGTGGGACCGCAGGGACGTTTGTTTACGGGTCGCTACGATGGAAATGCAGGGAGTGAGACCAGGTCTAGACTGGTCAAGTTGCAGACCAGACTGTTGATACGACACGCTACCTTACTCGCTCCTTCGAGCATCAAAGAAACATTTATCCACTTGGAATCGACGCACATGATTGGACCTTCGGACCTTCTAAGTCGACCCTCGAGACGAGACCACTGGGAGTCGAGGAGGCCACGGAAGTGGAAAAAGGTGTAGTTGGCGATAAATGACATTTGAACAGATGCTTCTTCTACAGGAAGCCTCTCTTGTCGAGTTAGTCTTCGGCTTACGCCTGTTGGATCCGGTCATCAGAAGCCGCAGCGACGATTCAAGTACCTTCTTCGCTCATTGATGTAGCCATAGTCCCATAAGCTTGCGCGGAGATCATGTACTGGAGAGAAAAGAGGGCATACTGTAGGCTTATGTCTTAAACCTGACCAGAGCATTCCATGGAGCTGCATCCAAGGCCCAAGAAGCACACATCGAAGGTCGTCAGAACGTCTTGCTCTGGCATACTTCAACGTTTCAGCCCTTTTGTCCCTCTTCAGCGGCTATTTTCCAGCTGCTGTCTTGACACAAAGGCACAGATACTTCTTCACACGTTGTCCAAGGAGCTCTATGTCACAGGGGGTTCCCCTCCTTGACCGAGTGACCGAAGCCAGAGGGCAGCGGAATGACCTGGCGGAGCAAAGAATAACAAGACGGCGGGATATGGGCTTATTAGATTCGTGGTTGGATGCTTCGAGAAGGCCAGAAGCCCCTGCTTTTAATGAATCCTCTGCTTTATCTTGTTCCAGCTTTGGTGGCATACGGTATGACGTGGCCAAATGGACTCGGGAGCACTTCTTCCTAGGTTCGGCTTTCCCTCAGACGAAGGAGAAGTTCCCATGATCCAGAGCTGCGCTTCATCCCCTCCCCGAGCTTCGAGAAACCCAGAAGGCCAAGCGTCAAGCGAGCGAGATCATCGAGATTCTGTCCACGTCGCTGCCAAGCCTCTTGCGCCCTACTGCCTTGGTCATTGTGTCCAGCGACCTCCCCGGACACTACAAAGAACGAAGTGCAGATGCACTTTCCGGGTGGAAAAGCGATCGCATCTGGGGCGCTTTGGTGATTAATGCGTCGACGGAGATTGTGTCCGCCAAGGCTACGCATAATTCGTGCGTTTGCACTCTGGTCCCCCTCACGCCTCGGCCTTTCCAGAAGGGCATCTTTAGGTGCCATGGTGACAGAGTAATTATCAAGTTGGACCGACATCGTTTGGGTGCAATCTCGAGACAAGTAGACGACGAAGGAGCGCCTTTGAGGCGGGAAAGCACTAACTATGTAGCCTTTAGACCCCTTAGAATTCTGGCCCCGACACGACCCCCTCAGTGAGGCTAAATCTTGAATCAACTGCCGCCTTGGAAACGTCCCCTCGGAAGACACTCGGAGAATAGAGTTCGGTTTATTCTTTTCATTTGTTTATACAAGTGCCGACGGCCTGGGCGGCGGAGTCGGCGCGCGGTGGAAAAGTAGTAGGGACAGAGGGAGAAACAGTGGGGGACCCGGAATGGACAGTTTCGAGAGACGGCGGCACTACCGCGAGAGGCGCGCGTCGTAGTCCTCGATGAACTTCTTGGCCGCGTCGGCCACCTCGGCGTCCAGCTTCGGCAGGCTGAGCGCCCACTCCACGAGCACCCGGTTCACGTAGAGGTACTGGACCTCGGTCTGGATGCAGAGGGCGCGCTGCGAGCGGAGCTCCCGCACGATGGCCGGGATGTCGAGCGCGAGGCCGTTGGCGATCCTCCGCATGGCGATCTCGATGCCCACCACGGTCCCGGTCCGTCCGATGCCGGCTGGAAGCAAGGGTCAGAGGGGTCCTTCGCCCGAAGCCTACCTGAACAGTGGACGACGCAGGGCGCGCGACTCTCGCGGACGGTGCGGAGGAGGCGGATGGGCATCATGCAGCAGCTGTGGTCGGGGATGCCCCGGTCGGGCCAGGTGCTCCACCGGTGGAGCGTCACCGTGAGGGGCTTCAGGCCGTTGGCGTCCTGCTTGGGCTCCACGCGGAAGGTGGTCGAGTGGAACTCGGACCCTTCCACGGCGCCCAGGTTCCGCACCACGAGCGTCGGCGTGTCCAGCGGCTCCTCCTCGCTCTCCGGCCAGTACACGTGGCACTTCTGCTTGAAGTCCTCGGAGGGCTTGCACAGCATCAGGATGGTCCCGGCACGCTCCTGGAAGACCATGCGCCAGAAGTCGTGCACGGTCTGTTGCAGGGGGCCCTGAAGCGAGGGGGTCAAGGAGGTCGAGGGAGGGGGAGGGGTACCTGGGTGCAGATGAAGTTGTTGAGCAGCGAGGCGTCTTGGACGTGGTTCGCATGGATGTAGTCGCCATGTTTGCTGCCGCCGAACTTCAGCACGACACGTGTCCGGTCGATGCAGAGCACATCTACAAGGGGGGCTTCAGTGGGGGTCAAACTACATAATAAAAGATAAGCCTGCCACTCCCGAACGTGCGAACTTTCCGAAAGCAACGTGTGTGGTCCATTTGCACCAGTTCTTTTTCTGATATTAGTAGGCCCCCTTCAATGCATGCCTAATCGAGTCGACTCCTCCAGCCTCGGCACGTCTCCTCCCACGGCCTGACGCCAGCGCGGTCGCCAAAGTGCAAATCCTACGTCACTTCCGTTGGCGCCAATTGCAATTACCCCCAGGCTCCCGACACGATCGAATGTCACATCGGAATATTTAATCGCCGAGGCCCTCGCACTTTCCTTAGAAGTGCATCCCTACTAGGCCCCCATGCTCCAGAGATCACCGGTGGTCCCCGGGGTCCCGCCACGAATCCATCTCCAGGGACTTATGGGCCGCGTGGTCAGATCCGGAAAGGGCACGTGCACTTTGCCAAAACCTAATTACGCCAAGATTTCGTTCCGGTTTAACGGTTCGCGGAACGGGTCCCGCCACGAACAGGTGCACTAATTGGTCCCGCGGCAAATTTCGCCCTTTTAGGCGGTGAGCACCTGGCGTACTTCTAATTCCGGTTCCCAAAGGTCAACACGTACAGCTGATGGCGCCTGACGTCAATGGTATCGATTTTTGCCGTGGCAGGACCGCGAGTTGCGCTAATTTCGTGATTCTAACGGGACTGCATTCAGGGTTCAGGGTTAGATTAGCTTGGGAGACAGTAAAGTGGTCTTTGGACCTTCCAATTGGTCCCGACACGATCCTCCTAATGGGACAATCCCTAACTTTCACTTCTCTGTGTAGCCTTAACTCTCATCAAAAACTGCATTTGGTCTTTGATTTTCGGACTCTTTGTCTCTGGCTCCCGCCACGACCCTCTGCCCCAGACTGACCCCCTCAGAGATAAGCGGAGAGATAAAAGTGCGTCTCACCTGAGTAGCGGTTTTTGGCGAGGTTGTTGGCGAACGCTTTGTGGGTGGCATCGGCGGGGTGGAAGTCCTCGAGCATACGGTACTCCGTGCTGAGACCGGCGGTCCCCTTTTCGGCAGTGGAGAGGACGAACTCCGAGAGGGATTTGAGCGCTTTGGAGCTCAGGTCTTGCATCTGCAACGGAGGAGTTAGGGTCCATAGGAAACAGTGCTTAGATTGGCTCTAAAATGAGTCTAAGAAGCAGGTCGTGGCGTGACCAAAGCGAGCTTTCGTCTATTGATCGTCTCCAGCCGCAGGAAATTGGCCTTATCTAGCAGAAAACAAAAATACCCCTGGAAGCATCGATCTTTCGTCTCCCCACTTGTACCGAAGGGATTAGTGGGAACAACAGCTCGCCAACTGCCCCTTCGGAAACCGATCCTTCGACATCGATCGGCCCGGAGACCCTCGAGCGATGTTCGCATTAGACGAGACGTCTCGGATTACGTCTGTAGGGGACGAAGCTAAGGACAGGGGAGCATCTCTGGTTTCGAGGTGGACGGGGTGCTCTTGAAACGCTAAGTGTGCTAAGATTTGAACACCCATAAAAACCCTTAGCATGAATTTATACATAAGAAATCTTATGTGTTCTGTCGATGTTCTATTAGGGTGGGGGGCAGATGGGAACAAACAGTAGCTAGGAAACTGGAATGGAATCCTGGGACCATCAGAATCAGGTCCCTCGGGTTAAATAAGGTAATTCCTAAATTTGCAATTTGAGTGTTCCATTTATTTCCCTTCTTTCTAAGATCCCGATAAATCTTTAAAACGGCAAAAGAGAAACAAGGATCAGAGAGACTAGCACCTTTCCCTAAAGAGCTCAGGAAGCTACAAAACCGCTTGCAACTAGCAAGCTAATATCAATTTAGAAGCTATGATCTTCTTCAAGTTTAAAAGGCAAAGAATACAAGACGGGAAAGTAGGAAGTAACAAGAACGAAGGCCGGGGATTTCAGAAGAGCAGAGTTCTGGAGTTAGAGCCTCCTCAGTTTGGGTGAAGAACAGTGATCTATGCTTGTTGCTACTGGGCAGATCAAGCACTGGAGACCACGTTCGGACAGAAGTAGTTTGGGAAAAACTGTGGCTTTAGTGATACACTTTAGTGGTCAGCGGTCATGAGCCAGGATCACAAAGGATCAAAATCTTAAGCGGGAACGCGGGAATACGATCACCTGTCAAGTACAGCCTCAACACCTTACAATCACCACCCTCCTCCCCTGACCTCCCTCCCCAGAACGCGCCCTACAGAAGAAGACAAAACATCGCCCTTTCCAAGCGCGCTAAGGACCCACCAGGACGTCGTCGTTGCAGTCGGCGGGCGCCACGAAGTCGAGGCGCGGACTCCGCGAGCGACTCATCGTCGTCTTCGCGGCGCTTCCGGTGGCGGCGTTGCTGAAGCCGGCGCGACCTCCCTGCTTCAGGCTATGCCATAGCCGCGTCAGGTACTCGGACACTGCGATCTCCGTAATTTTGACTCTAAAACGACGTCGCAGAGTCATCGCCGTCCGTCCGCCGCTGTGGTCGCCGGGCCAATGCGGCCGGAGGCGGCGGCCGCTCGCCTCCGCCGGGAGCTCCGCCCCCCGCGCGCCAAGGAGGTGGGACGCGGACACGCAAAAAAGTTGCAAATGCAGGGCGACACGCGGGCCAGCGGGGTCGGGAGGCCAGGAGGTCGGAGTGGAGCCGTGCTAAGGAGCTTAGGGGTTAGGACATAATCTCCTTGGAACCCCCTCCTTCTTGGCCACGGATCTCGGCGGACTTTGGACGGCAAAGGTGGCCAATTAGCCACTGCTGGGAGTAAGTACTCGCTCTTCGAGACATAAACAGTCAATTTGGGCAATTTGGGACGCAGGGTGAACTCTCGGGACGACGGAGGCACTAGGGACCGAATATCGTTCAGTGCAGAGTTAATCAGGCGGACGCGTGACATTAAGTAGGCCGGCCAAGGAAGCGGGGGACGTCATCGGTCCTTGGTCCCGAAGTCGGCCGGACCGATCTGGAACAGAATAGGGTATTAGAAGTGGGTAGAGTGGAGGCGCGGAACACGAAATAAGAAACGCGGAACAACAGATAAGAACTTCGCGTCACCTTGGAACGTGTGGAAACCTCTTGGAAAGCCTAAACGTACCTAAACCCTTTACGGAATTTGATTCCTTGGTTCTTAACCCCAGTGCCTCAAGAACCAAACGAAGGCTCTTGGCTATAAGACGACCTAAAACGCTGCTCCCCCCGGCACAGAGAAACTAGAGGGCCAAACTGATGCGATCTCTTGCATGGGAAGGTTCCCAAGGCCTTGATAGTTCTGGGACCTTCCCTTGTTAGGAGCCTAAGAAGGGTCCGTTTTCATCCATGAAATGTCCTGGCAGGCAGCCAAGATAAACGACTCCTGCGTGGAATATCGGACAATCAGGATAATCAGGGCTCAGGATTTAAAGCCCCGGGTGACCGTAATTGTCACAGGCAGATGGCGACCTAGCCAGAGAGCACACAGCGCTTATTCACAATCTCTTTTGTGCGCACGTTTGTTTGGACAGTAGGGTGATTGTTGTTTGTGGGCGGAGGAGGGTCTCGGCACGAAAGGAGCGATCCTTGAGGGGCATGTACCCGGAAGTGCATAATTCCGCATTGAACGTCGGAATAACAGAAGATGCCCTCAGGAAAGCATTTGAATCCCGATGGGTCTCGAGAAGATGTATGTTTAGAAGAATGGTCCCGAGAGGAACGGTCTCGAGAAGAATAAATATAAACAAATCAAATTAGGTCGTGGAACTCTTCAGACCTCTTAATTAATTCCTCCGGTCCCGTGTGGAAGCGCGTGGCGGACGTGACTCCCGCCACGAAGACATGTGGGCAAGTGCACTTCGGTCGTCCTTTGGCGTCGGCGGAAGGGCCCTTCTCGAGGCACTTTCGGATGCATAAAAGCGATCTTTGGCGACGCGTTTCGAAACGTTTCAATGGCTTGCGTCACGACGCGAAAGTGCGTTCGGAGATCGCGGCGAGACGCACTTAGGGCGTTGGGGGAGTGCGTGGACGCGGAAACGCCGATCTTTGGACGAAGGAAGGCAACAAGATGTAGGAAATCCGACCTGGAAGTAGATGGGAGAATTCTGGACCGTCGTCATTGGTCCTGGCACGAAATTCCCAGCATGCGTTGAGTGGGTCCTATGTACTTGAGAAGGGAAATAGGCCAAGAATCATGGAATTTGCAATACTCTTGTTCCGTAGCATGCAGAGCAAGCTACAGTACCCCGTCATCTTTATCAGGATGACGTTTGGGACTTCCAGGAATTCAATGTCTCTCATCACTGAAATCGGAGCTTAACTCTGCGGAGATCCGTCTCGCAGGCATCATAATGCACTTGGGTCTCGAGGCTACAATCCTGAGGGTGAGTCACGTGGAGGCAGAGACCCCGGGGGTGGGAGCTAGAATCCACGCCACAAAACGTTCCGAGTGACATGTGGGCTAATAAATAAAAATAGATCCATCGCGCGAGTATGAAATGTTTCCCACCGCTGATCCCCTGACCTTGAAGTTATCGTCGCGGGACCGCCATGGTCCTTTCCAGCATCACCGATCCCTGGTCGCCTAGACCATAAACAACCAAATTAAACGCGAACATCGCTATTTTCCAGTTTTGGATGCAAACACGCGAGACAGAGACAGACAGACGAGACAGACGGGACGGACTCCCAGAAAGGTCGGGTGTACCCGCATCGGGCTCTCGCCGCGATGACATTTGGCACGAGACGTGAAATGTTTCAATAATTCATCTGTGAAGGAATAATTCATTGGTGGACACCGAATTTGGTGAAAAGGTTCTCGAGTCGTGTTCGCTTGGCTGACAGCTACTTGGCAGGACCCCCCCCCCCTCGCTCTACGATTTCATACTCTTGTTAAGCAGGCTTCTTAACATGGAAATACTCCAAAAAATAAAGCGGAGGGTAGAAATAACGAAATTGAACCCCTTCTCTGAGGACCTAGCAATGGTCCCGGCACGGCTACCCTGTGCAGAAAGGGATCATACCTATAAACAGAAGGGGCCTTCTCTTCTCATTGTCAAATCTTGGTCCAAAAAACGCTTCAGAAAAACGTGTCTTGCCTATGTCCTTCTATCTCAAGGATCAGAGGGGGTTTCTTACACGTGGCGATTAGGGAGAGTTAAATCCACGCGGATCAGATCAGCTTATAGCACAGAGCCGATGCACTTTAAGTGCACTTTGGGTGCTGAGTGCACCGCCGCCTATCGCCTGGAGTTAGCACACAAGTAGCTCCAAAATAGGTTCAACCTCCGTTGGACCTAGAAGGTCCGTGTTCTACCTCCTTGAGGCCCCACTTCCAGGAGCTGTTTGTCCAGAAGCCTTGGAGCCAACTTAACATTTAAATTTGACATTTTTATTTTTAGATTGTCCCTCCAAATTGCGTTCTTCGAGATTTTGTTTTGCATCTCTGGGCCCGTGGTCTTTGGTCGCGGTGAGACCCTTCCCTTCCAAGAATACCGACGGCTCCTGCCTCGCAGGGTGAATGTCGCGGTGTGACTCAGCCTGGGAGTGCACAAAGGCTGCGACGGGAATAGAGTGTCGCCGCGGACAGAATGGGACCAGAGGTGACGATCCCTTTGGGACCAAGGGGTAAACAACTTTTGTGGGTCTCGAACGGATCCTTAAGGGACTACCCGGGAAGAAAATTGAGCCCTAGAACCCTTGAAAGCTTCTCTAGCTCAACTTCTGACCCTGGAAATCAAAGCCAAGTAGACCTTGAGGGTTAAATAAGCTAGAGCTCTCTCTGAGGACTTTATAATACAGTAGATTCAAGGTCTATGGAAGCTCCAAATACGCGCCTTTCCTAGGAGAACAGCTCCGACCCTAGAGTCCTTCCGAATTCCAGAGTGGTCTCCGCCGGATCTGGAGACCGCTAGACGGTTTCTCCGGACGTCTATTTCTGGAAGTCTAGACACGTGTCTCGGCCATTTCGGCGCCCGTGAACAGGGACCATGGGGTGGGCGCCACAGTTCGAAGAGCTAATCTTCTTTAGGGACACCTCTGACTTTTACCATCAGAGCTGAACCTTGCCAAGTAGGAGATATCTCTGTGTCTTTAGATCATGTTTTAGATCCTCCTAGATCTGTGTCTTTAGATCCCAGATGGTCCCTTCACGTGGAAAAAGAGAAGGGTCCCTGCTTCTAATGAGTCCTCTGCTTGATCTTGTGGTGGCATACGGTATGACGTGGCCAAATGGACTCGGGAGCACTTCTTCCTAGGTTCGGCTTTCCCTCAGACGAAGAAGGAGTTCCCATGATCCAGAGCCGCACTTCACCCCCTCGCCCCGTCGAAAACAAACGCGATGTTTTGCCCAGGCACTTCTGGGAATGCGCCCTACGGAGAACTCCGATTTCCAAGTTTATTTACGGAGTTCTCCGAAAGCCGCGTGGGGGAAGGAATTGGGTGCTTCGGAGAAGGTTGTGGGAACGCGCGTGTTTTCGCCGCTCCACTTTACATCACCAAGGAAGTGCTTTAGGCGACGCCGTGGCGCGGTACGGATAAAAAAGAACCTTATCTTGCATTCGCCGGGAGAGGGGGTTCAAGTAGTCCCGGGAGGTTCCTTCTCGGGCTGTTTTTTAGTCCTGGTCCTGCCGGGAAATCCTGATGCATTTTTTGAGAAAAAAAAACGGATAATCTTAGGTCGATTTCACCCTATCGATAAGAGTCATCGAGGCGACCTTTGGCGGCTCCAGAATCGCGACCTTTCGGGTCCCAGACGACCCAGAGCTCCTTCTAGACGAGCGGAGACGAAAGGAGACGGACCGGTCCAGCTGAAGTGGCGAGGGGGCGCAGCGTCTTATCGCAAAAAGGAGCTCTATCTCGCTGGATGGATACGATCGACTGATAAAGCCCAAAAAAGGAAGAGTGGTCTTGGCGGCGTTCCCAGGAGCTCCGGGGAGATGCACCCAGAGGGGTCGACACGTAAGTATCATAATAAGGTTCTTCCCTCGTTCCCAGGAAGCTCTAGATCCACCAAGCTGTAAGATTCTACTCCTTGTGAATCCAGAACGAGTGGAGAAGCCAGAAGATCACTATCTCGTACATTTGGGCTGTCCGAGGTGGTTAGGATCAAACTGTGTTGTTTGAAGAGTACACATCAGTGAAGTATCTTAGAAGGCGACGGACAATGTGGCGCCTGGGAGGCACAAACAGAAGGTGGACTGTGAAGAATGTAGCGAAGAACTTGTCATTTTGTATTATGATGGGGGGCGACCGGGGGTTCTACAATTCTTAAGAGGGACCTGGGACAGTCAAGTAGCTTCAATACTTCGACAGCAGCTCGCGAGTTGTCCGTTCATGAATACGACCTACAACCCATGTTCGCCCCATGCCCGCATGGCGCAGCCGGTTAGTGGCTAGCGTCTGATCCCTCTCGAGGCTGGTTCGACTCCCCCTGCAGTCCAATGTTTTTTTTCTTCCATTCTTTCCTAAATGATTTCTCTTTTTTCTACACCAAACGACAGCTGACTCTAGTGATTCTCAGGAACTCGGGCCGGGACCTTTCTGAAGGTCCCAGGGACGTGCAAAAGTCAAAAATCGGTCTTGGAGGACGCAAAAAACACGACGAAGAAGGCGCCGTTGAGACACGTTGTGACCTCGAATGGAACGAAACAGAGATCGCTCGCCCGGTCACATGTTCGCGTTGTAAGACGCGACGTCACGGAACAGGATGTGGACGCGCGAAAACAAAGAAGAAGCTGGGGGCGCGGATTCCGCTGAGTCAGGCGCCGTGACCTTCGGAAAACAGGGCGCCGAAGAGATTCCACTGACGTCTCTTCCGGGGGTACGGTAGCAGAGCAGAATGCTCTCTTTTAGGACCTTTAGAAGCGGATTCTTCCCCGAAACAGAGGCACCTGAGTACTTCAGAGTGCCCTTGAGGGCCACTTTGGAGGACCCACTCCTGCCTGATCTTTTCCCCCCGGGAGCCAGACTTCATCCGGAAAGGATGATCGGCTTTCGGGCAGCGGAGATTAGCCGTCCCGAGAGTGTTGCAGGAACCCGCGTGACGGATTAGAGAAGAAGGCGCTGACTCAGCCAGGGCTATAATTAGCCGATTCTCCGAACGAGTGGCGACCAGAAACCAAGAGGCCGAAGAACGCCGTAATTGGGCCTCCGGGGAGCAGAAGTCGACTTCTGTGAATGAGACCGCGAGCGCTCCAAGAATTAGGCTCCCGAGTGGATTGGGAAAAGGAAGGAAATCTGGAACTTTCGCAGAAATAATGGTCCCACCACGAAGAAGACCGCTCCAGCCTCTACCAAAGGCCCTTTCGACTCGCGCGCCTCTCTCAAAGTGCGCCTTTAAATTGGGAGCGGAAATTAGGCACTTCTCTGAATCGATCGCGGCGGGACCGCGCGGGGTCGGAGACCGGTTCAGAGACGTTTTTTGGACGGCCGAGAGTCCGAAGCGGGCGTCGGAGACACGGATGACGCCACGGGACCCATCTGCTCGCCGCGATCGATTCCCATAAAACGGCGATTACGACGTGTTTCGCGTTGTTCGCCGCCGATTAGCGCGTCGCCGCATGACACTTCCGCTGCGGGACGCGGCCCGCCGCCCGTGGCGCTGGTGCGTGGCGGGAGTGGAGCTTGTGCGGAGAGGAATCAGAGCCTGGAAGGAGGTGGTCTTCCAGGAGTCTCCTCTGTTTCCAAGAAATGGTCGGCGCAGAGAATGAGTCAGGGCTTTCGTGCCGGGAGTTCCCAGAACGGAAGGAAAAGTGGACTGGGTCCCGACACGAATAGTATCCTCACTTCTCAAGTGTGGAGTCAGAGTGAATAAAAGCTGAAATGACCAGTTTTCACAGCCACTTGCGACACAGCTTTCCGTGTGGGACCACGAGCGGACAAAGAAGACCGCGTAAACACGGCGCGAAGCTCGATTGCATAGCAACGCGATTCTTGGTGTTCCGTGGCCGAGCCAACGAACACAATAACAAGGCGAGCCGAATACGCGGGCAAACAGCTGGTAATTGCGCTGACGTGAGCAATTTGTCCCTTTCTGGACTCCTGCCCCGGAGAGCCTGAGACAGACATAGACACAGACAGACAGGAAGCAGTCTGCGCCAGACGGTTTTGGAACATTCCTTGCAATCTGTCTGCTGTGTGAAATGTTTCCGATCACTGAACTTTCCAGAGGGAAAACGATGGTCTGAGGGCGGACTCGAACTCGGGTCCTTTGAACGTTAGTCTACAGCGCTACCACTCGGCTACACAGACAGATTCCTCGACTAGAGTCAAAAGCGTGAAGAGTTGAGTCGCCCTATTCAAGTAGATCTCATCTATTAAGTTGTCAACCATTTAGCACCTACCTTATAGCCCAAACATAGCCCTATAGGAGAACGACCATCTTAAGGAAAGGGTTTGTGGATGTTTCTTTTTTCTTGTATCTTCACTAGGCCGATAAAAGAAATTATTAAAAAAAGAAAAAAAATTAAATTTTTATATTTTTATAAACTTTTAAATAGCATCTTCCGAGGAACAAGTTAGTTCTGGGCTATCTGAAGGGCCAGCCCGAAAGGTGAACTACCCTAAGCTAGCGTCCCCAGAACCTTATTCGAGCCTGCTCTCAATCTCATGTCCGAAATAACTGCAGAATTCTCGGTGTTTTTATGGCTCTGAGGGACACAGAAAAGAAAAAAAGCACCTCAGATCTGAAAACAGCAGGTCAATAGGTTGTAAACCTCCGCAAACAAGTCAGATGATGTATACACGGCGACCTTCGGTCCAAACGACAAATACAGAGTCCGCGAAAACAGATTGGACTCCCGAAAAAGCACTTGACACCTCGAAAACACTGCCTACTTCGGCGGAAGTGCTTGTTTTCGTCTCACACGCCTGTTTGGGTCGGCCGAGAAACCAACTCTCCCGAAGTAGGCCGATCTTGGGAGTCCGGGACAACACAAAGGACGTCTCAGGTTCCACGTAAGTCCTCGGGAGAGCTCCGAGAAGACGACTCGAGGGAGGCCGTCGTTCCGGGAACACAGAAAGAAATCGTGTCAAGACCTCCTTCACCGTGTGTGGCGGTCAAAACAGGCCGATGGGGGGAGTCAAGTGCTCCTTGAGTGGCGAGGGTGGGCGACATGGCCCCTCAGAAGGAATACAGAAGTAGCTGGGCGTCTCCGAAGCCTTCTCTGAAATGAGAAGGCCGGTCTCAAGGAGCGGATCTGAGTGAGGCACGCGTCACGACCGATCGATGTTTAATGAGAGCGTTTGCACGTTCCAATCTTCGCTGGCGACGCGTCGGTGTAATCCGGGATTAGGAGAGCACGCCGCATGGCGGGAGAGGTGCGCTGGGGGCAAGTTGGAGCACTGATTGGCATGAGGGGCGCTAATTGGATCCAATTCAGGGTTTCTGTTTCGGGGCGTGTATCCGGGATCGGAATATCCCACAAATGCCTTTAGCGTTTTTAATCTGGTTATACGGTAGAGCTTAACCTGGCTCTATAGGAACTAAAACACAAAAAGAAACAAGAATAAGCAAAATGTGGATTTTTTCGCTTTTTGGATATCTAGTTCCCGAAGAATCTCGGTTAGCTAGGCATGAACCCACAAGGACCTGGTTCTTAAGCGAACATATGAGAGAGGTTTTAAAGGAAAAGGTTCGAAGAGGTTCAGAGCCCCCTTTATTAAGGCTTGTTCATAGTCTCGGATCGGATTCCCATGATCGTTGTGGGAGCTCGAGCAATGTGATCTGATCCGAGCCAAGCCTTCAATGTGCTGAAATTTTGCTCTATAGCTCACCCGGTTAGGAGTTTGTCTATCACACCCATAGTCACGGGTTCGATACCCACCGGGGGATAAACTTTTTTTCTTTGTGGTTCTTTCTTTCCTAACATGCTAAGAATCTCTTTTCCTAGAAATATAAAGAAAAAACCATCCAATGAAGAGAAAATAGGCGTCAAGTTGTAAACTAGTAAAATCTCCGTCCTCATTGGACTCCGGAGTGCAGAGAGCTTGTGACTTGTGCTGTAGTGTGGCTGCCACAAAGCGAGATTGGATTTCGTGCCGAGACAAACACAGTGTACCTGGGGCACAACATGTCCTTGGAAAGGGCGCTAATCCATTTCTATCTATTAATAGAGCAGCGCGCAAACAACGCCCACGTGGAGGGAAGGAGAGATCGTGGCGGGACCGACCGCACGTGACCCTAACATAAGAAGGAAAGCAGAGCCTCGGGGTTTCGGCCCAAAGACCACCCAGGAAACCCCTCAGCGCGCGTTTCCCGAAAAAGCATCAAGGCACGTGGTAAACAGGCAATAACGAGTCCACGTCATCCAGGCGGGACCGCGACGAACTCTCGCAACGACAGCTGACACAAAAACGCGCCGATCCCACAGCGCCTAATTGAGATTCAGCGCTCTCTTTCCGAGAATCCGTCGTACTCCGAAGCCCTTCTTGGCCAATTCGTGGCGGGACCCCGGGGACTCAGAGATTAAAGGCCGTTTAATCGAAGAAGGCTGAAGATCGGAGACACGTGACGGGGGGTCATTAGTCATCGGTCGGAGAGTGGAGAGACTCCCGTGGTTCCAAAAAGCGCCGGAGTGTAACTTTCCAGAACGGCGGCCCGTTTTTCGGCCGACGTCGGCGCCCATCACTCATAGCGCGCGTGGAAGAAGGGGAGTTTTTCTGAGGATCTGTGGACTGTGGGAAGGTCGCCGGCCAGGAGGCCGTCAAAGGACCCTTAACTATGATCTAAACGAAGACTGTTTATGCTCCTGGGTCTTCTTGCTCTACAATCCGATACCAACAGCGTGCAGAGACAATAAGTCAGAAATCATCAGTATTTCCCTGCTAAACGACCGTCGTGAAACTTTGGCTCCCGTCACGAAAATATTTCACTTGGCATCCTACTCTAGCTGAGACATCCTAGCTATTAAATAGTTATCCCGGTACCCAACGTATCAAGACGAGATTCAACAATGTCTTCTGAGTCTCTTAACATTTCTCTTCCCCCCCCCCCCCAAAGACGCTCGGTTGGCCTTCGACTCGAACTAGTTCGAGTTTTTGGAGTCGAGTCGACTGCCAACCCTACGTCTGAGTCTCTTCTTTCCCCTCTCCCCCTGCAAAGACGCTCGGAAATTCCACGATGACAGCTCCGCTATTTATCTTTTCGACACCTGAGCGAGAGTGTTCCAAGGACTCGGACCCCGACGCTCTCAAATTTACACCCGGGAGGAGTTTTTTCCCCTCGTTTTCCAGGAAGGCGATCTTCTTTCAAAACGGGCCGTTTGTCATTGTCCCGACGGGAAAAGGTGGGGCTTAAGGGAATCCTTGGATTCCATCTAAGATGGCCATTCAAGGAGCTTAAACAAATGTTGGCTCTCACAGCGATCTAGGGCTACTTTAAGGGTCAAATTACAGCTAGAGGATTCAACCGTGGCCGGCTCTGAAGGCGGCACGACCCTTCCAGAAAACACGATTAGCGCGCAAAGGTCGTTCTAGAAGTCCAGAAGACCTGGCGACTCCGAAAACAGGCGGACGTCATCCGTCCGAGACGTCTGCCCTCGCAGACGAGACAGATGGGGCGGTGGCCCGTCTGGGGAAGTCGGGGATCAAGTAGAGATAATAACAAAATGGACTGACAAATCGTTCTGGGAAATGTCTGACGCTCGGCTCGGCAGAAGACTCGGAGATGAGAGGCTCTCGACGGCGGGGCTTCGACGATCAGTGATCGCTGGGTCCCGAGAGGATTGTTTGCTCTTCGAAAGGGCCACCCAGAGACTGGGACTTTGGGAGAGTTCGCGGTGTTCCTGTGTGGGAATAGAGTTTCTCCTTTTCCATCTCTCCTTATTTTAGGGACTCAAATGGTCTCGACACGAAGCTCTAAAACTGGTCCAAAAGCTGCCAGAAGGGCCCCTGTCTTCTAACTACTTCATAACTTCACGATTCTGACCCCTTCAACTCAAGAAGGAGCCTGACCCTCCTCCTCAAGTAGGCAGAGCCCACTTCTTGGAAACCTCTCCCCTTCGGGCGCCTAGGAGAGCGAAAATCAAATCCCCCCAGGCTCAATCTACCCTCGTGACATAATTGGTTTACTCGCACTCTGGATTCCGAGAAGTGCTCCCTCTTCCTCGTCACGGGACCCGGAAGTGGCCGAGAAACCTGTAGGAGCTGCGGAAGGGAGTGCGCGCGAACTCGGGAGCTTTTGGAGGTAGTCAGGGAAACCTAGCCATGTATGACGTAGGGAGCCCACGTGGAGAGAGCCAGAGCGACGTCAAAGCTAAGGAGAAGAGGCAAAACTTCATGGAGGTGAGGAAAAAAGAACCGCTTGAGGAAGGGGTCGAACCAAGAAATGTCGGGGATCTGCTGCTACTTGCTGTCCCGAATCTGCTGCTACTTGTTAGCTTTGCAGAAAGCATTTGGGAGTTCTACTGGGTTCGCTGAGGGGCGCAAATCTCTGCAAACTGCCTTCGAGGAAGGGATGAAACATATTGGTCATGCTTGGAGCGAAGGATGTTGTTATGTGCGCCGCCTCTCGCTCGTCGGAAGGAAGTAGGCTCCATTAGTCGGAGCACGCTTAGACGAAACTTTCCCCGCGGAAAAGATAGAAGCGCGAAGGAAAGAACGCGGGGGGAGGGGGGGGGCTGAGCCTCAACTCCGAGCCAAGAACGTCAAGAGTCGAGCTGCCAAAGAAGGGGCCTAATCTAAGAGAAAGCAACACTCGATGCCTCTCCATAGTCTTTGGCTTCTTAGGGTAGGCATTGGGGACACGACGACCGAGGTCGACTGGACCCTACTCTCCCAAAAATCCGACTCGCAACAAGCATCAGGGTTTTCGCTGCGGGACTAGCTGCCGAGTGGTCGAACCGGTGGGCAAGGGAATGGTCATTTCAGGAGGCTTCCAGAGGACGCAGAAGGAACCAACTTGGTCATATAGGGGGCCTAAGAATCTCCGGCCGAGTCCTTTTTAAGTCATCCACGTCGCTGTGGAATCTCTCTGAAGAAGAGCATCTGCTCTCCGCCACTACAGCTCCGGCTAAACGGTCCCTAACTAGTGAAGGCGCTACCGTAACCTGTGACCCACGGGGACCCTCTCCCGACCACGCAGAACTGCTTCTGAGTCACGCGCCGAGCGAGGCCACTGACTCACCCGCGGGGTCGTTCACATCTGCAGGACCTCCCGAGTTCCGCGAAGTAATTTGGCGATATTTCGGGACATGATGTCATGCCGAGGCAGAGAGGGACGCCTCGAGATGAATGGCGAATAAAGAGTGGCCAAGGGGCGAAGCGGGGCGCAGCAATGAGATTTTCCCAGAGGGAGAGGGGAGGGGGACCTACTGGGATCTGACCAGGCTGGACGACTGAGGACGAGCCGATTTCGGAGCTCTCTTGAATCCACCTCTCTTCTGGGTGATGCATCTGTGATTCACCGAAGTAAGAGTCACCGGGACCGCCTTCTCGAGGTCTCGGAACGATAGATGTGTCAGAAGCTCTCTGTCTTCTTTGGAGCTTCTAAGAACGGAGGATGACAATCCGAGAATCAAAAATGACCACATATACGGTAGTTTTCCCCTCAGGAATTCCCTCCTTCAGTCCGGGCTAATCCAAGCTTAGAACTGATCCTTCCGATGCCGGGCCACCTCTCCGCTCAAGAAGCCTCCTCCGGTCTCCCTCCGCTCCGGCCCTCCGCCCTGGACGTTGTTTTCGTCGGACGCGTCCGTCCAGAAGAGGCGCCGTCGCTTCCGCCCGCCGCCTAATTTATTCCATTAACTCCGCAAGCTCTGGTCTTTCCCGAGACGGACGCGTTCCGTGAACCGCGGGAGTTCGGCGCGCTGTTTACGTCGCCACGGCTGCCAGGAAACCATTAGACCCGGATGGAGATGCGCGTCGGCTTCCCGGAACGAAACGCAAACCAAAATAGTCGACTTCTGAGCCGAGGATGTTCGGGGGATGGAGAAGTTGTTGGGGAGCGGATTACGGTAGCCGGTAAGGGAGGTCGAGGGAGAGGAACGCGTTGTTTTCGGACGTTTCCAGGCGACGCGGATTCTTGGAGACTCCATCCTCCTCATTAGCCTTTGTTTTCCCGCCGACCGAAAAAGTAAATAATTCATCTGTCTGAGACGGCGGATGACACGTTCGGCGGCGTCCCAAACGGAAGACTGAGAAGCCTGGGGAAGGAGGCTAAGGTGGGTGGAACTCTACATGGACAAGCGGAGGGATGGAGAGGTGGACAAGAAGAGGCCGGTGTGGCTCAAGGAGCGCTTTATGAAACCGTGGCAAGCAGGCAAGATCGCCGTGGGACCCAAAAAGCGTTAGGCAATCCCCGCTCCAAATCATACGAGCATCAGGTAAGGAAAGATCAAAGCGACAAGTGCCTATCATTACCGTAACCCATGACAGAAAAAAAACTTATATTTCAAAGAGAAACCAGCAGAAACCCCGACAGACACCAACAGGATAGAGCAGATCAAGACGGTTGAAGAATATCTGGCCTGTCAATACTGTACACATGTCAGAAACCCACAATTTCGACATTTCGATAGCATGCATCTAAGATCGCTGTGGGACCCAAA
>JADLIF010002627.1:0-24035 GCA_016648015.1 Steinernema khuongi | reverse complement strand
TACCGCAGCATCATGGCCCGCAACTGCCCCGTCACTTGTGGTCTCTGCGACGCGGCATCCCGCGCAGAGTGCCGCGACGGTAACCCGAGGTGAGAGCACCGTTCTAAGCTTTCCTACAGTATGCCTTGCAGCTGTGCCGTCTGGGAGCGCAAGAACGGATACTGTAGCATGACCTTCTACCCGCTGGAACACAAGAAGACGAATTGCCGCAAGACGTGCGGTCTCTGCCGCAAGTAGAAGTACTTATGTCCGTTGAGCTTGAGTGGATAAAGATACTGTAGTGGATAAAGGATATCTAATGGCCAAAATTGACCGTATCGTAACCCTAGTCCACACTTGAAGGAAGTCTTCGGATACACCCGCGAGTAGTCAAGCTCCTTCTGCTCTGCTTGAAATCCTTAACGTCTTCAAAGGCCAAAATCCAAAGCGCTGTGATGGAGCGATATCAGTCCAGAATGTTTCCATCTACTCCGAGTCAGCTCGTAGGAGGAGCGAACCGTCGCGGAAAGCGTTTTTCCGTCTCGCCTGGTCAGACCACGTTTGTCAAGGATTGGATTTCGTCCTGTGAAACACTGGAAGAGTGGAAAGGGGTGCTCCCTTCGGTTGAAGAGCCTTAAAGTTACTCAAGGGAAAAAAACAGTTGCTATCTCTTCCATTCCAGCTTCTGAAATGAGATGGAAGGCTTTCCCCAGTTCCTGTGCTCCCGGATTAGGTGCGAGAGCTGGGAAGCAAATTCTTAGCAACTGAAATTTGTGTAAAGCACTTTACAGTTTTACGAATACGGCCACTGGACCGCTTCTTTCGCGAGGAGGTCAAAAAGTACTCAAAACAAGTAATTATTTACATATGCAACAAAATCGTCCTGCCTTCTCCGCTCCAGAAGCATTTCGTGGGTGGTTTCACTGCAAAAGGATGCTTAAAGGCCAACAAACCAATGCTACCGTACCCCTCCGTACAGCAGACCCTTGGGGGCTCCGTCCAGCGGCGGGTCAGCGGCGATCGATAGCGCCGCCGCCCACCGTTGAGGTCACTCGGCGTCGTTCCCCTTGACCAGCTGATCTCCGATGAGGCTCCTCGCGCTCGCCCTGGACCGTCTCCAAGACTCCTTCTCCGAGAAGGATCTCCCGTTGCCGCAAGAAGTCCGCCGCACCTTCCGCGTCTTCCGCGAGGACGTCGCCGTCTTCGAGGCGGCCTTCCGGAGCCTTCTTCCGGGCCGTCGGCTCCGGGCGCACTTCGTCGTCTTCGACGCCCGCCAGCGCCTCGACGTCGCGGCGACCGTCCGGAGCCTCAAGGGCGTCGTCTCCCCAAGCGCCTACTTCGCCCTCTGTGCCCTGAATCTCATGGAGAAGGTCAGCTTCTTGTCCTCATCACCTCGACTCCTCTGTTGCCTTAGGACTTCAAGGAGGCGCCTAAGCCGAAGACTCTCCTCCTCGACCTCCTCATGCACCCCAGAATCCACCGCGGCGTCTCCCTCTACTCCGCCTACTTGAGGCGAGGCCATTTCCGCTCCAACGACACGACGGCGACGCTCGTCTTCCTCGCGAAGAGCGGCTTCGAGCGTCTTTTCGAGCTGTAGGTGCCGAGAAGGGGACCTGTCCAGAGCAGAGAAGGCGTACTTTAAAGGTCGAACGGGTTTCTCAGTAGAGCCGGTTCTCGGCCTCCTTCCAGTCCTTAGAATGTGACTCTTCTCTGGCGGTGGAGACCAAGAAGGAGACCTCTTCTCTTCAGATTTCTCCTGGAGCACTCCGACCAAGTCGACTTCCTCGACGTCCTCCACCGCTGCTCCAGAGACCGAACGGCGCTGTGTGTGGTCGAAAGACTCGCCCGCAAGAAGGGGAACGCCCTTCTTGGAACGACGGTGGACAGGAGCGCCATCCTCGAGGGTGGTTACGGTAGCTTCTGACCCGGTCATCCAACTGCTTTAAGAACTCCGCCGCCGCCCGGGACTCATCGCCGCAAGCGCGGACTCCGACTTCGTGCGGCAAGCCGTGCGGCATCTGATGGACGCGGTGGGCGACTGGCAGCTGGAGAAGCTGGACCGCTGGCTGGGCGAGTACCCCGCGGACGCCGCCGAGTCCCTCGCCTACTGTAGGCTCCGACACGCATAAATCCTTTTTATTCTCTCTGGGACACACTTTGGGATCACTTCTGCTTCTGGGACAGTCCGGAGCACCACGTGGCGGTGCGGTAGATGAGGGCGATGACGGTCCACGTGCTGAAGAGGGAGATGCCGACCCAGTGGCCGCCGCCCCAGTGCTCCTCGTAGGCGATCTGGGACCAGATCTGCGCCGAGAGGATGAAGACGCAGCACTGAAAGTCAAGGGTTGGAGATAAGGGTTCAGTAGAGCTTGAGGGGGCTTTGAATGTTCCCTCCTTTGGTTCTAGAGCAAATGCCCAAGAGGACTGCTACAGATCTTGTTAACCTAAGGAACTCTGTCGAGTTCGGACTCACCACAGCGCGGGCGTCGATGGCGAGGGAGCGGTCGGCGGCGGCCTTCCAGTGGAGCGCGTGGGAGCTGACGATGTGGGAGGCGCAGAAGAGGGCGCCCATGACGCGGCCACAGAACTCGTGCGAGGCGTCCATCTCGACGCGCACTTGGCGGTGAAGGAGCCAGTGGGGCACGGCCAGCCAGGCGACGCCGATGCAGATGGAGGCGATGGAGTCCAGCTGGTAGAGGACGTTGCCCACGCGGTTCTCGCGGTGGAGAGTGTCGCCCACGGTCCATCCGGCGCGGAAGATGGCGACCACGTAGACGACGAGCCCCGCGACGGCCGAGTAGATGAGGGTCTTCAGCACCTGAGAGGGCAGAGGGACCTCGAGAAGGCACTCCCGGCACCTACCGTAGGCTGAATGAGGTCCGGGGTGGCGGAGCGGGCGTGGAAGAGGAGGAGAAGGCCGAGGATGCAGGCGGTGATGCGGAGCACGAAGCACGTGGTCTGCGTCTCGATGGCGCGGTTCCGGAACCTGTGGAGGACGAGGGCCGAGGCCAGGATCTGGCCGCCGACGCAGCGGATGAGGTGGAGGTGCACGCCATCGCAAGTGCGGCTCTGAAGAAGGTGGTTCCAAACTGGATAGGGTCCGAAATGTTTTTTGCGATCGAGAAAGGCGGAAGAGAAAGGACGCTGGGAGCTTGTTTTGGGAGCGAAGTAGATGGAGTCGCGAGATTGCGAGGAACTGCCGGTTTCAAAACAAAGGGCGAAGGGATTTATGGAATTTACACTAATGTCTACTTCAGGGGAGCAAGTAGAGACTGTCTAGACGGAGTTGCAAGGTCCTGCTAAAGTGTCGTCGCGCTGCTTAAGCGATTCCGTGAGGGTCTTGTTCAGACAGCTAGCTTTGCTTAGACATAGACGTCTAGACAGTCTCTGCTTAGACACGAGACAAGAAGCTCTGCTGGCAAGATACGGCTAGACTAGGGTTGTCGAACTCTTTGAAAATTCCGAACATTCGAGTCGAGTCGAGCCGTTCGATTCGATTTGATTTCATTCGAGCCGGGTTTTGAATTAGGATGGGGGAAACTGTTTTAAAGGGCTTCCGGTAGATGAGGCTGCCCGATACACATAAGATTTAGTGCGGGACGCATACTACTGAGCGATTAAGTGTCGAACTTTTCAAATATGTCGTTCGATTCGACAATTCTGGAACACACAAATCGATTTGATTCGATTGGACAACCCTAGTCTAGACAGTCTAGACAAAGCTTGCAAGGAGCGAAGTCTGTCTCAGCACCCAAGTGAGACGAGACACGAGACCCTCGCGTCTCAGCAAGGCGCTCGTGTCCAGTCTGCCTGTCTAGACTTGGTCTGCAAACCCATTCGAAGTTGCAACACGACCGGAATCGGCTGTGCGGCGACACAAAAAGCGACGTGTTCCGCTTGATTGATGACGAGCACGGGTCGTGGCGCCAAGGCCTCCAGCCTCCAACTTACGAAGAAGAAGTCTCCGGCGACGTGAGGGGCGAAGAAGAGGAAGGCGCCGACGAGACAGGCGAACGCGGCGTCGACGGAGAGGACGAGGCGATTCAGAAAGTCGACCATCTTCTCGGCTGCACTTTAGCCAGAAGTGACCGTCGAGGGCGCGGAGACGCCGCCCCGCGCGACGACCTTGAGATCGTCGATCGATGCAAGCCTGTTCATCAGTGAACGCCGCCACCATATCCGTCAGAGCACGAGGAATATCGTTTATCGCAAAGACCAAACAAAAACACGAGGAATTACAGTATCCACCGACGCGGGACGGGCCGAAGACTAGCTTGGAACCAACAATGACAGACTACTCACTACTACTAGTCGCTTAGGGAGTCCTCCGCGCGTCGGCGCCTCACTCTTCCAACGCCTTCTCGAGCATCTTCTGGATGTTGGAGAACGCGTCTCGGCCCAAGTAGTCCGGGTTGCCGGACTCCCACGCGTGCAGTCGCTCCTCCTCCGACGGTTCCTGCAGAGAGAAGGAGATTAGCTCAGCCTCTGGGGCAGAAGGGGTTAGCGAAGCAAGAAGACACACAAGAAGGACAGGTCAAGCACAGACAGACGAGGAACGAGGAACTTACGGTCCTGGACACCGGCGCAAGCGGCAAGTCACACAGGGTGCTAGGCTGGACGCGCTAAAACAGGACGAGGGTTAGCCACGTGTTAGGGACGACGGGAACGGGTTCTTCAGGGCGTTACACATGCAGAAGTCCAAACTCAACTCACGTCAACCTCGGGCACAACACAACAGTACACTCTCATGCAATCCTGGGGCAGCGCGCACTCTTCGGCGCGGCAGGCGAACAGGCTGGGCAGAGTCGGGTCTCCTTGAGGGGAGAGGCGGATGACCAGAGGGCCTTTTCCAGGCGGGACTCCGTGCTGAGGGGACGGCGGAGGAGAGGGGGTCACAACAGGCGAGGAGGAGGGCTGGGGGCTACTTGGAGGCGAGGAGAAGGAGGAAGAGGAGGAGGAGGAGGAGGAGAGAGAGAGGGTCGTCGGGGAAGGGGAACCCCTGCTTGAGAAACCTGTTACCTGGGGAAGGACAGCGTGAGCGGAGGAGGAACTCGTTACCGGAGGGGGCTGCACAATGCTCGGGGCTACTTGAGAGGGAGCCACGCCGTTCGAAGAGGTGCATGGCTGGCAGAAGGTCGGGTGGGTGGGAACGGCATGCGCGTTATTGGGTTGTTGGTAGTACACACTCGGCTGACGGGTTTGGACCGCCTCGCTGATCCACCGTAGTCCAGTAGCGTAAAAAGGTCTTACAGAGAGCTGCGGCACTTGGGGCGCGACCTTCGCGTGGAAGATCGCCTGCCACTGGTCCACGTGCTCGGACCGGTGGGCTGACGGGGACAGGGACCACGGCTTCTCGGCTCCGATGAAGTGCACGATCTTCACGTTGGCGCCTTGTCTGCAAGCAGGGAAGGTCACCCTTGACCCGAACTCGACCTACGGACCTCTTGTAGGCGGCGGCGTAGCTGTAGATGGCTCCGGCGGTCATGTTGTAGATGAAGGGCAGCCTGTGGGCGGCGTCCATGTCCCTCCAGTTGGCGAAGAACTGGTTCAGCAGGCCCTGGTCGCCGCCGTCGAAGGAGCCCTCGCTGACGGCGAACTCCAGAAGGCGGCGGTAGGTCTCCACGCTCGGCTTGAAGACGAACACGCCCGAGTTGAAGTAGTCGGGCCATCCGATGTCGGCCGCCGCGGCGAACTCGGGTCTCTCGAAGAGTTCGTCCGAGTTTTGCAGCACCTGAAGAAGGTCGTCAACACAGCCTAGGCCAAAGGTCTTGGAGCAAAGTCCTTAAGGACCGCTGGTAAACAAGAAAACAAGTCCAGGTCCAAAGAAGTAGGGGACCTTCGACCCTCCATGTGATCAGGGTCCCCTAGAGGAAGTCTTTGGAGCTTAGATCGTGCCCCACGGCTCTGAAGAAGCTGGGATCGGCCCAGCCGCCCCCACAGTGGCCAGCGACGTCCATCGGCCTCGTCATCCCGCGGCACTTTACACTTACCAGCACGTCGGCGTCGAGGAAAACGCATTTTTCGTACTGCGTCAGTCGCCAGCAGTGGAGCCTGAAGCACTTAAAGAAGCTAGCACACACGGGCTCTCCTACTTGGTGAAGGTGACTCCGAGGTCGGGGCGTCCGATGAGCGTCAGGTTGACGTCGTCGTTGCTGTCCAGCACGTTCACCAGGCTGACCTGGTCGAAGACGGCGCACAGGTTGTCCCTGGAAGGCTGGGCTAGGCCAAGAAGGTCAAGGGGGCCTACCGGACGGCGTCGGAGACCTGTGACGTCACCATGCAGTGGAGCTGGTGGACGGTGTGGACGGCCTTGAGCGAGTGGGCCAGGACGAGGGCGCCCATGGCGTATCCGTCGTTGGTGGCTAGCGTGACCCAAGCGCACGGCATGTTGACTCTACCTGCAACGACAACAAGTTGGCGTCCGGGGAGCACAACGACGATAGAAGGAGCGGCGGAGTTGCAAATCGACGCTTTAGGAGCGCGTCGATAAGCCGCGAGCGGAGGCGATCGGCGGCACGTAGGGCACACGTCGAACGCTACAGGCGGCGGTGCCGAGCGGGAGGCTGGAACGCGAGAATGCCCTCGCGATCCGGTTCAAATGCAGCGGCAAGCGGGAGGGGCCGTGGGATCCGAAATTACACTGGCAAGCTGCCTCCCCGAACGCACTTTAACTCGGCAATAAAACAAACAGAAGAAACGGGGATACACGAACCGGTTGGCATAGGTTAGCCGAAATCAATCACATCTCCCCGAAAGGCGATTGATGGCACCGCCCGAGAAGGAAGCGCCCGGCAGGCCAAAGACTGGCGATCGCTCCACGCGCCACGTCCGACTTGCGGGGGCCGGTTTCTCGCTCGTTTCGCCGTTTAGGAACCGTCCTTCTTAAGGGTGGTCCTTGTGGATGGGTGTTTTATGGCTTACAGGGAGTTTTAGAGTAGCAAGCTGCTTCTTCTCCGATTTAAATTGATCGGATTGATTTTGCTGGATGGTCTCCTTGACCTCCGACCTTTGCTTTTAAATTCCTCAAAATATTTTACACTTTAAACGCAATTTTTGCGTTTGAATTATGATCGAATTTGGGAACTTATTAAACCCACTCTTGGCTGTTTTCTTCTTTTAAAAATATGAGTTTTTCTTCAAAATAAGTGCTGACATTTTGGACGAATTTTTTTATCATTAAATTGATTGAATTGGTCTCCTTGATCTTGTAAGATTAATGACCTGATTTTTCCCCCTTTTTTAAACCGTGGAAATATTTCACATTCTTCACAAGTTTTGTAACATCAGATTTAAACCCATTTTTCACGTTCCCATAGACCCCCTTTTTGCTATTTAAAAATCACTTTTTCCCCTTTAAAAAATTCAAACATTTAATCATTTTTTCTACCCTAACTTTTAATAAAAAATGACCATTTTTCATATCCCCAATAATCAAAAAGTGACATATTTTAAGGGCCTTTTTTCAATTTTTAAATAATTTATTTTTCTGTGATTTTTTCTCTACAAAATTCCCTCGCTTTTTCTTTAAAAAAGGCCCCTTTTAAGAGCTATTTTCTCCCAATTTATATAAAAAGATTTCACATTTTCTATCATCAAACTGGTCCATTCAAATGGCCTGCTAACTTCTTAAATCGACCTACTTCAAGGTCCGGTTTTCGTCCTTATTTACGGACCGAAACCCGTCCTTCCAAATCGAATCTTCCATAACCTACCTTCCAAACTCTGATCGCAATGCGACCACCCTCGCCTGCAAACCTAACATGCCCGCAGCGGACGCGCTGATCTTCCGAACCCTTGCAGAAGTGCGATGGACTCACCTCGGGCGCTGCACGTAGGGACCTTTGATCCTTGTCAGGCCGCTGGAACTGTCGCCCATAGTTCCCGTGGCGGCGATGACGCCACTCCGGAGAGCGTCGTCCCGCGCTGTGCCTGTTTGCTCTATCGATCTTTCCTTCTGCGAACAGATCGCACTCTCGTCTCCCGTGCCGAGCCACGAGTCGTTCAGGAATCCCACCGAGAGACCGATGACCACCGCGAACGGCGCCGTTCTTCGCCGCGCCGTCGGCTGTCTGTATGGACAGCTCGTCGGAGACAGTCTGGGTGGGTGTCTGTCTGTCTACGTGTCTGAGACGGTCTCTGCAGGAGCGAGGTATGAGTTCGAGACGGCGGAGCAGGTGGTCGCCATGGTGGCCAAGGACCGCGCGCCCGACGGCTTCCTGCCCATCCTAGGAGGAGGGCCGTTCTCAATGCAGCCCGGACAGGTCACCGACGACTCGGAGATGGCGCTGAGTCTGGCGCGGAGGTGAGAGAGTCCCTTGGACAGAGAAGAGGGGCAGAGGATGCTTGGGACTGCAGTTAAAAGCATAGAAGGTGGATTTCGGGGTTCGGACATCTAGCTCAGCCTCTGCCTTGCCCACTTCAGCATGGTCGAACTGCGAAAGTTCTGCCCCATCGACGTCGCCACCTCCTACGTCGCGTGGATCCAGTCGAATCCGCCAGATCGAGGCGTGGCGACCGAGAACGCCCTCGGCATCCGTAGGCACTCTGAATCTTGACCTCGAACGACGCCAGTTTAGGGTCGAAGTTCCGGAAGAAGGTAGGGCCGCGATTCCGCGTGGAACTCTCGGAGGAGGAGAAGGAGACGGTGTGGAAGACGGTTCAGCAGAACGCGCGCGAGAAGAACTCTGCCAGGTACGGTAGCTTGTGGAGACTAGAGATCCTTGAACTTCAAGTGGAAGCAACGGGGCCCTGATGCGCATCTCTCCCCTCGGAATCGCCTCAGCCCGCTGGACGGACGAGCAGAGGATCCGGGACTGTGTAGTCGCCGATGTGGAGCTCACCCACTGCCATGAACTTGTCAAGGAGGCCGTCGTGGCCTACGTCATGGCCATCCGAGCTCTCCTCAACGGAGCGACCCAAGAGGTGGGTTACGGTAGCCTAAGGAGCCAATATCAATCCCTTCTTAAATGAACTTTCCCTGAAGTTACGGTAGCCTACTTCAGAAGGCCTTCGAGGCCGCTCTCAACTCGGCTCGGTCGCCGTGGACTCGGAACTGCTTGACGAGTGGACGCGAGGGCGCCACTCCCGTGAAACTCTTCGACGGAGGGAAGACCCACGGCGACAAGGAGAAGATTGGCTTCATCGGCGTCGCTCTCCAGGTGAGTCCAGAATCAAGAGCTCCACTCTATCTCTTCAGAGCGCCTTCTACGAGCTCCTCCACGCCGAGAGCTTCTCGCAGGGCCTCGAAAGGGCGATTCTCCGCGGAGGCGACACGGACACCAACGGCTGCATCGTTGGCGCTCTTTTAGGTACCGTACCCCTGTGTCCCCTGTGCTTATCGCCTCTTTCAGGAGCTCGATTCGGGGCCGACGGGATCCCAGAGCCGTGGAAGAAGGCCGTGAGAACGGCGAAGCCGAGGGCGCCCGCCTACGAACACCTGCAGACCGAGGACGTCGAAAAACTGGCCCGGAGGCTACTTGAGGACGTGTCCGCCGATATGTGATCCCTTTTTGCGCCATTAAACTGTGCCACTCGCGTCCGCGGCGATCGATAGCCGAGGGTCACCGCCTGGCCTCTCGGGGTCAGCGGGCGGGGCGCGGCGTCTACCTGTCCTCTGCAGGCTGCAGAGTCTGCAGACCGTCATTTGAGTCGTTTTTTGTCTCCAGAGCGGTCGTGCCCGAGCGCCGTGGATGTTTCTGGGGTGATGCGCCACCGGAGCCATCACCGGGAATACATCTACTGCGCTAGGCCACCTCCTAGCCCCCCCACGGCCCTCCTTGGCGCTGTGCTCCGTGTCTGACTCCCGCGGTGATGTCGTCTCCGCCATCACCGGGAACTCATATACGGAGCAAAGCGGTCCATGTGTCCCTCCTTCGCGCTGGAGAGCTTCTAAGCACTTGAATCTGTTCTCAGAGGTCTCTTTCTTGAATCTGGGTTCCCCAGGGGCTCTGAGGAGAGCTAGAGGATCCAGAGGGCAAGGCTTACAAGGGGGAGTAGGCTAGGGATACTGTACACCAAACACGGCTGAACGCACACACTCTGCCCACCCTAAATCTCCCTGTATCTCCGCGGAGATCTCCGCTGACCGCGCGAGAGGCCAAAGGTCGCCGAGCGTCGCCGATGACCACTGTGGTCCACGGACAAACAGAGTTGCGCAACCCGGGCGCAAGAAGGGGCACGCAAGAGCAGTAAATCGCCGACGAGGAGTCCTTGTGCCGCGTCGAGGACTGTGGGAGGCTAATCGGCCGCTGTGTGAAGAGCGCTGACAATGAGAGGTCGAGGTACGGTAGCCCGGGGAGGGGTAGCCTGTGCGGGACATACTCTCTGTGCCGCTATCTTCGAGTTGCAGATCCGGAAAGACGTGTGACCTTCTTTAGCAGCAAGAATCGAGGTTGGGTACGCAAGGCGCGGACAGAGCGTCGTGAAAAGCGCTGACAGATTGGATTACGGTAGCCCAATGAGCTGGAGCATGGCTGTGCAGGACTGGTCTTCTTAAACTCCAAAAGTAGGCCAGAATCAAGTCACAATCATATCCAGGTTTGGACGCTTGGGGAGTGGCCTGCTTGAAGGCTAAGATGGAGCCGAACAGTCCAAAGCATAGAGAGAAGTCGCTGAAGAGGAAAGTTGCCATCCCCTACCCACTTCACAAGGTCAGATGTGTCCCTAGAGCTCGCCGGAGTTAGTTTAGTTTATCGTTATCATGTTTATTTATCCGTCATCGTGTCGGGAGTTAGTTTATTCTGTCGGGCTTACGCCGAGCAAGACATCAGCGCGAAGAAGGAGCGGAGGAGCTCGGGAGTCCGCGTCGGTCGGTCCCAGAAGTAGAGGCTCGGCAGTGGGGAGCTGCGACGCGTCCTTCGTGGCTCCACGCCTTCTAGAAGTCGGGCACTCCTCTCGAGTGGACGCCTTGGGTCTTGACGCGAAAGCCGAGGGTTGAGCGTGCCGGGAGTCAGAGCAGCGAGTCGGAGGTGCGTGGCAGGACCGAGGAGAGCTCGCCCCTGCCCTGCAGGCCAAGCTGGTTCCCGTTCTGAAGAAGGGGCTCGTCGGCCACGGCCGCCTTCGTCTCCTCCATCCGGCTCATGTAGTGCGACTTGTGCTCGCTGGCGCGCCGCATGAGCTGGCTGTTGAGCAGACCTGAACAAGGAGTAGGGCCCCTGGCCCGAAGGAGGAGGTACCGTAGAGGAGCCAGTTGCTGGCGGAGTTGAAGTAGGGCAGCGCGTGGATGCCGTACATGACGTAGATGAAGTTGGAGGAGGTGTGGTGCCCCGCGTCGTCGTCCTCGTCGAACGTGCTGTAGAGGTTGTAGAGCGTCGCTATCCAGTAGGGACTCCAGCAGAGCACGAAGAAGACGGAGATGGCGATCGTGTAGAAGGCGATCTTCGCCACGGGGAGCTGGACAGCGCTGGACGGGCTCTGGGCGCCGGGCCTACCTGGGAGGAGGGGATGGTGCGCGAGCGGTGCACGAGGCGGCGCACCATGAGCCCGTAGAAGACGAAGATGAGGAGCACGGGGATGAAGAACCCGAGCAGGAACATGTAGAAGATGAAGATGGAGAGCGGCGGGCCGTCCAGGTGGTCCATGCACTTGAAGATGCGCACCCTGGCCAGCCGGTAGGGGTTCTCCAGGAGCACCTCCTTGAGCACGATCTCCTCGCTGGAGGAGCGCACCAGGAGCGGCGAGAGGAGCACGAAGGTGAAGACGGACAGGCCCACCAGCGTGTAGATCACGTGTGCGCGGCTAAAGGGGTACGGTACGTGAGGAATGTTACGTGTAGAGGATGTTAGTAGGGTGCAGAAGATGGAAGGAGTACGGTAGACTGTCTCCTTCTAGCGGAGTGAGAGAGGACAGACGAACATAGAAATGGTGCCTTGAAGCGGCTGGAGAAATATTTCAAACTGTTTCTGTTCGTCTGCACTCTCTCGCACCGCTCTATATGAACGGTCAAGATCATCGTTGGAGAGGGTTTTAGTGACCCGTTGGCATCCTTAGTGCAAGAAGATTGCTATAAATAGCTTGAGAGTCCCCCTAGAAAACTATATTGACCCTTTCAGAGTCACCCTTCCCTGCCCTTCTTCCCTAGGTCGAAGATTTGGATCGAGGAACTAGGTCTTGCGAGGCCAAAGAGGAATGCGGAAGTAGGGTGGGAACCAAGGATGACGATTCAACCTTCTACTGCTGTTTTTCAGATACAGATTGACATCATCCATAGGAACTGAATATGCGCTCTTTGATTTGTCCTGGTTCCCACACACTCCGCGGAGGTTTGGACTCCTCATCAAGAATGGCACGCAAACAGCATGCACTTCTGAGTTCAACGTGTCTAATCACTATATGTGCGACCAAAAGTGAATGTACAAATGTCGAATTCTAGTCGCTAGTGCTCTGAAGTAGGACTCCGAAGCATTTGGGGTTTTAAAGTCCTAAACGTGTCTCAGCACTATACACGTCTGCGAGACAAGTTTTAGTGTCTATAAGGCAGACCACGGTTGCATCAGATAGTCATTTTTCCGTCTATCTATTGACTCTTGCGACAGGGGCCAAGTAGCTCCAAGTTTTTTTATGCACATAGCAGTTTGTTAGCGAAAGAAGCAAGGCTACAACATGGACCTTCTCTGGTTGGCTTTTATCCGAAATATCGCATTCCCCAAAAGAAGCTTAAATTTGGCTGTAAATTTGAGTTTTAAAAAAGGAGGAAGGACCTTAAGGTTAAGGAGTCTAGAGTAGACTGTCTGGAGTCACCGGTCTAGAAGAGAGCGACAGAGAGATGTCTAGAGACAGACAGGGATACGGTAGAGACGGTACCTGATGCGTTTGTGAGGGTAGCAGACGCGGAGGTAGCGGTCGCAGGCCATGGCGGCAAGGACGAAGGTAGAAAGGGCGCGTCCGACGTGCTCCAGGATACGGTAGACCTTGCAGAGCGCGGTACCTAGAAGCGGAAGTTGTTTTTCTATGCAGTCGGGTCCCTCAGGGTCCAAAGCTCCCCAGTGATGGATGGAACTCACCGAACATCCAGAAGCCAAGGAGCTGGTCGACGATGGCCATCGGGAGGGGCACGATGGAGGCCAGGTCCACGCAGCACAGGAAGAGGATGTAGAGCATGGTGTTGTCGTAGGGGATGGAGGCGTGCACGTGGCGGATCAGCGTGATCACGGAGACGTTCCCGCAGATCCCCACGAGGAAGAGGAGGGCGTAGAGCTGCAGAAGGGGGGTCAGAAGGGGGAACTGTGTTGTAAGGTTAGAAGTAGGTAGATTTTAGCACTCCAGAAGGTATTTTGAGCCGGAATTAGGGCTCGTCTGGACCCTTAGATCGGTTTGACTTCTGACCACATCGACCGATCTTCGCCAGTGTGGTCTTGGTACCCCTGGGACTGAAGAAACCGACGTGAAGGGACTTTTGAACCCTCACAAGGAAGCCAAGGCAAAAAAGCCGAGGACTTAGTAAGTACCTCATATACCGCCGTGAGTCTGCCAATGATCCCCCCCCATCCCTTAGGAAGCGGATTCTCTGTATGACGTTTAACTCCCTGCAAGCAGCGGTGCGATGGAGAGAGTCACAAACAACACCTACTTCCTCATATCTTAGATTCTTTCATGCGTAAACAAAGAAGTCGGCTCTATTTAGTCTCAAAACTCGGATCCTCTGGCTTAATCTGAACTCGAAAGCATAAGGACTCTCTCTCTCTCTCCCTGCCACCGCTCACCTGATCTTCGCCATATTGGTCGTGCCTATCTCTGGAATAGAGCACGCAGAAGTAAAGGGACTTTTGGACCCTCACCAGATCATCGGCAGCCAAAAAAAGCCAAGTACTTAACTACAATAAAGGAGTCTACTAACGACCGCTTGCAAGAGACGGCTTAAACTCTTGGAAGAGCCCAATCGTGGCTCGGATCTCATAAGAAGGCCCGGAGCTCCTCATGTGGATTCTCTGCATGACGTTTAACTCCCTGCAAAGCAGCGGTGCGATGGAGAGAGTCACAAACAACAGCTACTTCCTCATATCTTAGATTCGCTTACATCTTTTCATGCGTAAACAAAGAAGTCGACTCTATTTGGCTTCGAAACTCGGATCCAATCTGAACTCAATGCATAAGGACTTCCTCTCTCTCCTTCACCGCTGCTTCTAAGCACCCAAGAAGGATCAAAAGGTCTTCTCTGGGAGCAGCTGTCCAATTTAAGCCATCAACCCCTTCTTCTGCAGGCCCTCTCCGATCCCGTGTTTCCGCTGACCCCTCGGAGGAGAAGGAGCGCCGGAGAAGAGGGTGTCGACGCGCCATAAATACTTAATCAGGCCTCCGGAGAACATCATCGTGGATGGCACCCGACGGACACCTCGAGCGACTTCCACGATGATTAGTCGCCGGCGACGATTGAAGCGCCTTGTAATTGCATCCAGCAGCGCGACCTTTGCGGCGTTCCGAGAACTCCGGAGACGCCGCGAGGAGCTGGGAACTCGAGTTCGAAGGTCCAAAACAATTTGGAACGCTCCCCGGGGAAGGTTTGAAATCCGAAAATAACACTGTGAATCAATAGGCGATGCACCCGGAGACCTAAATTCGGTTCTACTTCTTTCGCTGCCGCCCCCGAGCGTCGAGTAAACTCAAGTTTAAGTTAATCTTCCCAGCGAGTTCCCTCCACTGCTCCCACACCCCACGGAGACAAAACAAAACCCAGACTCAAACACTCCACCCCTACGTCTGCCTGAGGTCTAGACAAAGGCTGGACTAAGGGTAAAAAAGGATCTCCTGAGGGGGGACTCGAACCCGGGCCTGGAAAATGGTAGTCTGGAGCACTACCATTCGGTCATAGAGACATTTCACCCGGGGTGATGTGGTGGCTACTTCCATTGGTTTTTCATTCCAAGAAGGTCCCCTTTTGAGTCAAAGGAGTCCTCTGACTCTTCTCTCCATAACACGGCCGAAACTCGACCTTAAAATGAGTTTGAGCCCCCTCCCGCGCCCAACTTCTGCTCTTAGCGCGCCTCCAGCCACTTGATTAACTGGGTAATCCGAGCGCTAATTAGAAGTTGGGCGCCTGGGGATTCTGCTTTATTACCGCTGACGCAGCGCTCGGCAAACAGCGGCGTCGATTGACCATCTTGTTTGCCCACCGTTTCAGGATACCGCTCATTAGGCGCGTCTTAGCTCACCATGGCGTAGAGGATGACGTGCTTGTTGTCCCAGTTGGAGAGGGGGAACATGTCGAGCACGGGGATCTCCTCCAGGAACTTCTTCGCCTCGTCCCAGGGCAGCGACTCGGTGGACATGTTGCCGTGGAACCAGCCCAGGAGCTCGCCGAGGCTGACGACGTTGGGCACTCCGCCGGCGAGCGGGTCTGGAACGCGCGGAAGTAGTACAGGAGGCCGTCGTTGATTAGCTCGGAGGCGACGAGGGAAATTAGCGCGTTGATCGATGGACTCCGAAATTGAGTCCTCTCGACACTTCGCCGCTCGAGGGGGACGTCTGGAGCCGGAGGACGGGTTCTGTCCTAGAGGGTTCTACAAAGGAAAGGGAGGGGGAAGAGCTGTAGAGGTTGGAAAGGCAAAGGACTTGTGTAAGAAGTGTATTAAGGCGTTCCTAGATTTTAAGGTGTCTAGTAGACTGTCTTGAGTCGCCGGTCTGGAAGAGAGAGACAGAAGCTGTCTAGAGACAGAAATCTAGACTTCAGACAGGCCATGAGACAGAGACGAGACAGGATAGACGACTCTTTTAGACGTCTAGATCTAGACGTTTCTAAGAGCCCTGAACTTAGGAATCTGAACCCTTGTCTGCTTTTGGAGGCTAGCTTTTAGTCTCCGAGGGGGAGCTATGGGGGCATGAAAGGCAAAGGAGACAAGAAGATCGGCGCCTTTAGAGTCTAGAGACAGAGATCAACGCATCTTTAGAATAGGAAGCGTGATTAAAAAGATTAAAAGATTAATCTGTCTTAACGAAGACAGCGAAATAGACCTTCTTATGGCTAATGTTTAGGGTTATCGTATAGCGCTAAATCAGTAATCTCAAGTAGATTCGCATCTAACTCTAGTATCCAGATCTTCTTCGCCCTATAGGGGGATTCTAGGCCCTGGAACCTAAAGACAGGGCATCTAGAGCCCAAATCATCTCCGTCCGGGCCAAGTAGGCAGACGTGTCTCCAGGGCCTAGAGCCTAGACGCGGCACTGCGCCGGCTTCGGCACGTGCACGGGCACGAAAATAGAGAAACAGTGGAGAGATAATTGCGGTGCCGGGCGCGAAAACACTTCGGATTCTCCGCCGCGTCGGCGCCTCCCCGAGCGAGCGGCGGAGCCAGAAGACTTCCCCGCTCCTCCGGCGGCAAGTGCCACGGGCGTCCGCGGGCGGGGCCTGCGCTTACTCATCCCCGGGCGGACACTTATCTCAGCGTCCCCCGCGGCCAAGTACAGTCGCTAATGATCGCCGACCGTCGCCACGGCACGTGTTTACCTCAGAGCCAGCGGGCTCTGGGGAGAAGAAGACGTCAGCGCCTGATACCGTATCCGATCAAGAAGACGCTTCTCAGAGCGCTTCTTTCCGCGTTTCCAGATGCTTCAGAGCGGGCCTCTCAACTCCTCGTCCCGGGGAAGGCTCACAGACGTCAGCGGGATACCGTAACCCGACTTACCCTGGTCGAAGTGGAGATCGGCGAATTCCCCACTGGGTCGTTCCGGGAGGGAAGAGGCTTCAAGGAGGCATGGACCGTCCTCGGGGGCGGACGAGTCGGGGGGACACGCCCCCCGCAGGGCGACGCTCTGGACGAGGAGTCCCACCGCGACAAGAAGGAGCGGAGGGGAGCGTCCCCTTCGGAGGTGCCGACGCGTCAGGAGCTGAATGGTGACGTCTTCCGGGGCTCGACTCAGAATCTTCTGGAAGCACTTGGCACGTTGGCTCATTGAGTCAGTTTGCACGCGCTCATGAGGAGAGAGGTGATCGAGGACACAACAGATGCTCAAGGAGAGGTGTTTATGTGTCAAATCCAAGGAAAAGCCTTGCCACCAGTCACTCCAACCTAACCTAAGCCGAAGGCCCTCCAAAAGCCACTCTAATCCAATTAAATATGGTCACATAAGAGCTTTCGGCGTTCTCGTTGGTGACAAAGATAAACGCTCCCTATGGAGAAGACACCAAGGAGTTTCTTATGAAAAAAAGGGTTCGAACGTCGCAAAAGATCAATCCAAGTGCCTTCGCCTACTGTGAACCTTAAAGTAAAGAAGTTGCACGGTGCAGGACCGAGATACACACCCACACTTCAAAGGTCGAGTTTTTCACTCTGGAAAGTTCCTCGCAAGGACTCCATTGCTAAGAAACTCGACTTCTGGAGGGTGCAAACCTCTCCAAACTTCCGATCAGTGAGTTTCTACTGCAAAAAAAGAGAGCATATTCAGCGTGGTCACACTTGAAAACCGTGTCAGCGACAGCGAATTCGTGGCACAAGAACATAAGGGCCAGTTCCAGGAGAATGTGCTTATATGGGCCTTAGACACGCTCCTTCCGAGGCTGCTAAGCGTTCCGCGTTGAGCCCATCCGTCTTCTCTGACCCCCCTATATGTTCCCCATCCCTATGCATAGGAACCAAGCTTCGTCTTGTTCTCCGAGGAACTGCTTGGAACCTTCTAAGGAGAGGTCTAATAATAGGAGAAGCTGTTTAAAGAGGTTCTCGTTCTTCTTCAGTCGCGTCTTCTGCTCTCACCGCGCGGTCTTTATTTGCGCCAGATGGAGCGTGCGTCAAGAAGGACTAATTTCCCTCCGCCAAGTGCAAACAAACATCTTCGAATATTAAATTTGCAACTCCGCTCAATTCCTTGTTTTCCTCCCCATGCAGGTGGTCAAAGCATCCAGATGGCACTTGATCACATAAGAATAGAGCGCAGCAGAAGATAGCGAATCATAGGGGGTGCTTCTTCTTGAGTCAAAAGGAGTAAACCTGATGACTCCAACCTTTTTAAGGGGGTCTCGATTTGATTTCACGCATTCTATAAGCAACCAAAACTTCTGGAAAAGGAAAGCAATCCTCAGTGATGGGCAACTGACCGAAGATCTAAACGAGCCTCGACTCGTTCCCACCACTGGTCCGCCCTCTTCTGCTTAGGAGCACTGTTTCTGCGATTGTCGCATAAATTGAAGCAATTCAGTCGCAGTGAAACCCGATCAGATACTAATTTAGCCACTTCCCACGTTTAGCTCTACTGGACTCGTTTCCCTGAAAGTAAACGAGCCGAGCTTGACGCCCTCTTGCCACCTTGCAGCCTCCTTCTCCAGCACAAGGACTTCTTTGCGTCAGTTACGCCTTATCTAGCTGTCATAGGTTTAGGGTCAAAACTAGAAAGTGGGCCATTTTCAGTTGGACAACTCAATAGGAGAGAAGTTTGCGTCAAATGGAGAATGCGAGATTGTGAAGTATCATGGCGGCACTCCAAATTCTGCGCTTCACAGAAACCTAGCTGGCATGAGACGATGGGTTTGTCCAAAATGTGGATAACTAGGATCTAAAATGTAGGATTCACGAATGGTCCAGATGTGAACGGTACACTGCGGACTTCTCCTCTCACATTTGCTTCTTTTGCTTTCAAATTAGGCGCAATCTCCCACTCGGAGGCGTTTTTTACTTCCTTCTTCAAAATATCTACTTCCGCATATCCTTAAAGGAAACCTTATACAAGGCCCAATCTCCTCCACAAGCTCAACACTCATCAACATAAGTTAGCCTGCAAAACGGACCCTTCAGCCCAAGAAGACCATAGGAAAAGAGGCGTTAAAAAGTTTCAAGTATCCACCGCTGGGGAGGACTATCCTTAGATGGGCACTGGGCATCAGTAGCCAGGGAGATCTGAGCATCGGAGGCTCCGTCCAAAAAGACGTTTAAAAACCAACGACGTCCTCCGAGGGAAGAAGGGGCCAGCGGACATTAGAGAAAGTCATAAATCTGGAGATCGCTCGTAAATCCCGGATATTCCCGGCGACTCTCTAATGCGGATCCAGAACGCCCAATTATGCGCTTTCCAATTAGTGCTGCAAGAGCGCTCACTTCCCATAAAGTGGGGATTGGTTCCGGGGAACGCCTACCTCGGAGCTATAAGTAGAGTGCCCCGTGGAGCACCTTACCTAAGAACTCTGGAGCTCTATCACTGCTACCATGGAGCCATTAACCCTACTTTTTGGCTCTGTCAGCTCTAAGCTTAAGCGAAAAACTGTAGTAGCATGTTAGAACTCGAAAGGAAGGAAATAAAAAAGCCAGTGCCCCCTCTGGGTGTCGAACCTGTGACCCTCTGTGTGCCAGTCAAATGCTCTAACCGCTGCGCCACGGAGTAAAGGAATCCCCAGTGAATAGTTTGGCATTATATAAGTGGTAGCAACCACTAATTAGATTGACCTATCCTTCTTAGAGGAAGCCAGGGACGCCCCCTTGCTAACTGCGTCACCACTTATTTGCTAGTTTGCAGCGGCGCCAAACCTACTTCTTCGGTTCCGGCAATCCCAGAGCTAGGAGGAGAAGAGTCTCCGGAAAGCGTCGTGGATGAGTCGGCTAGAATTTTAATTATCACATGAATTCATTAGCGCCTGGACGCGCCAAGAAGAGGAGAGGACGGCGTCCTGCCGCGATTACCGAGTGACGCCACGGGCGAGTGGGCCGAAGCGGCTAATTGGTCCCTTTGGGATCACCTGCCTGGGGAGCGAGGACTCGCCCACGCCCGGGAAGGTGCTCAATCACGAAGGCCGAGAACGTGTCGGATTATCCGAAATCCTGACATCCCCGTGTCCATTCCAGTAGTTCTAGAGACATTCCTATTAGCTGGAAATTGTGACTCCTTTGGGATCTCCTCCCACGCGCGGGAAGGTGCGACTTTGAAGGGCAATTAACGTCGCCTTGGCCAGCCCAGGAAGCTAATCAACGCACAAAGGAGCTCTAAATGGGGCGAGAAGGCGCCGAGCGAGCGAGAGGCGATCTCAGGTGCACGCGGGACGAGGCTTATGAAAGACAATTGATGGCGCGGAGTCTCCTCTCCTTTTCAACTTATCGGCCGCAAAACAAGTGGGCAAGCGAGCGGCAAAGTGCCAAACGTTATAGGTTACTCTTCTCGCGCATCGACAAATTATGGCACACACTCGGCGCATGGTTAGTGACGGCCAGCGCCGACCGTTCGAAAACAAAACCGCCGTCGGGGATGTGTCTTCGCCCACGGAGTCACACGGGCTACCATCTTCAAGTATTTACATCGCCCTCGTGGTGCACGGAGGCACTAAAGATCCTGGGAAAGGCTTCTGGCTACAGGATGGAACAGAGGAATGGAGTTCTGCTTCCTTGAGGGTCTCTGAAACCACTGTGGAGCTTGGGACAGAGCTTGGCCCCTTTGCAGGTTTTCAAAGCCTTTGCGAAGTGATGCTTTACCCACAGAAGGCATCAGTTCTTGAGGCACCACTTCCACTGAAGCGCTGCTTCCCCAGCATCGCCTCTTCTATATAAGCAGACGAGATTCATCTTCTTTACTCAAAGAAAGAGACCAAACCATGCCCGGAGTTAGAGCTACCATCCGCGCTCGATTCGAAGCTCTCCGTAAGGCGGAGAATGAGGCCGCCAAGAGAGCCGCTTTGATGCCACAAGTGGCCCTTTCGGACATGGAGCAGGCCCGGAACGCCGTCCGCGAGATCCAAGCGTCGTCAAGGGCCAGAAAAAACTCGGAGGCGCTTCGAACCATTCTGCAGCTGGAGCTCTCCTGGTCCCAGCTAGAGGAACTGGACCTGGAGCGGCAGGTCAGGGCCTGGAGGATCGCTGAGCAGATCTACCAGACCGCCGCGAACGAGGCCCTCGCTTGGTTGGCCGCCAGGAGACCCGCGGAGAAGAAGCGAAGAATGGAGGAGGAAGAGCCGACGTCGACGAAGAAGGCGAGGGAGATAAGTCCCGAGATAGAAGGATGGTAGATTGGATTTGTTTGTAAAATAAACTGTTTGTTCCTCATTGTCGCCTCTTGATCTAACAGCGCGTTTCTCTGTAACCCCGGGGAACTAGGATTACTGGGAACTAACGTAGTTCTCAAAATTTGGCCTCTCCGCTGCCCTTGTTTTCCCCATTTGGAGGTCCTCCCCTTCCACCGTAATATCCCCAACAAGGGCTCTCAGAAGGGTTTGCCAATGAAAGAGGTCAATTTCTCGTTTCTTGATTGTATTTTGAGGTGGCATCTGGGAAGGACGATCGACTGCACTTATTCTAAAGGGTGTGCAAATTTGGTGCTGGCAGATCATACACCAATGACGCTAGAGCGAAATTCTAGCTAAAGAAGAGTGGCCCTCGGTATCAGCTAAAGTGGACGTGAAGACATCTTAACCAGACCTGAAGGCGATTCGCAGTATCGAAAGTCAAAGTTATGAAGCCCTATCAAGACACGCTTCACGTTGGGAACATCAACCATAAGAGCGAAGAATCCTGCAGCAAAATCTCACCAATTGAGCGTTTTGAAACCGACATTTTAGGGATTGATGTCCTCCATTGAGGATTTGAGGAGTTGAGTGGTTGTGAAGTAGGCGCCTGGGACCTATTTCACAGCTCCAAACCACTAATCACCAATTCCTTCAAAATCCTCGAACTCAAACAATTAAGTGCCTCAATTTAGAGACTGTGAGTCCACTAGAGGCTGCAGGAGTGAGTTTGCAAGGCCGGAATGGGTTGGGTTCGAACATTTTGATGGAAAAGGCCGCACTCCTTCGAAAGGGTGTCGATACTAACGCGTTGAATTATTGGAGGCTCCGAAGGACAATCTACGCAACACGCGAGGATTGTGACACGCAAACGGAGAAACACCTGGAAAGGAAATAGAAAAGTTGGTCCATCAAGAAATGTAGCAGGACCTTTCAGTCGTCCTTTCAGCTTGGACTTCAACCATCGGCGGAGGGGACTTCTAAAGGCCGTGAAAGCGTTTAAGAAAGTCCCCTGCCATTGATTACGGTATCGAGTCACTGCTATGCACTTGCTTATGAGCTTCGTAGCAGTTTTTCTTTGTTTCATCAGGCCATAGTAGTTCTCATTTCCTTCTGCAGGTGGAAAGCTCTAAAACGATGCACAGGTGGTGGAAAACCAGCTTTCGAACAACAATGAAGTCCTGCGATGTGACCTTGAACGATGAACTCGACACTTAAAAGAAAGCAATGTGCTAAGGGAGAAACGAACGTCTTGCAAAGTGGGACCCTTCAGGAGAATGAAGATCCGGCTGAAACCAAGGGCTTGTCCGCCAAGTGAATCCCTCACTTCTCGCCTGCTGACGTTGTGGTCGATGACAGGAGAAGGAACCAGAAGGCAAAGAACCACTCTTCTTTACACTCGCCCTATGTGTGGGAAGAAGAATCTTCACACTGGAAGATTGGCTGCTCTCGTCCGTTCACAAAACCTTCATTCACAGGATTCGTCAAAGTCCATAATCAATCTACTACGTTCCACAGAAGGCGGACAGACATGTTGACTTCATAAGGCAACGGCGCACTCTCGGTCAGACAGACAGAGCTGCACCCAACCAACTGACTTGCAGAGGAGCCTCACCAATGAATGCCGGAGGTATGTCCCATAGACTTCCTGGACAGACGTAGACGTCTCTGTGCCTTTGCACGTCTGCAAGACATCGGCCTGCTCCCACCGAGAGACGTCTGTTTTCGGGCGGGGAAAGAAGCGGCGCTCGTTTGGTCTCACAGCGATCTGAACTGGGGGACGCGGATGTTTTGAAACTTCAACGTCCCGCGGCTGCTCGCTCGCCGCTTTCCTCCTTGTCTCGCGTTTGGTCTACTTCAGAGACTTCCTTTCGAAAAGCCTCTGTCCTGCTCGTTTGTTGTGAAATGTGTCTGCAGACGCTTTGATAGACGTAGACCGTCTCAGATATTTTGCTCGTCACGCGTTTCCTTCCGTTTGCTCCGTGGAATGGAAATATTTCTCGTGAAAACTTGATTTTTGTGTATCATCGCGGCGCTCTCCGACCCACCCGTAACTCCTTGCAATCCTTCCAGACGATGTCAGATGTTGCGTCCTTGACTGATGCCGAGCTCCGGAAGGAGCTCGCGTCGATGGGGTACAACTCCGGGGCGGTCACTGGCACCACGCGCAAGCTCTACGAGAAGAAGCTGCTCAAGATGCGCGCTGAATTCCAGAAGTCGGCCAAGCCGGTGGGGAAGGTGGCCGCGGTCAAGTCGGCACAGATGACGCAGGCGACGCCACCTCCAGTCCCCAAGCTGACGTCCACGCCGAAGACGACGCCACCCCGTGGAAGACCAGTTCCTCGTCCCGCGGAACCGACGCCTGTGTCCTCTGCCGATGAATCGAACTCTTCCTGGTTAGTCGCCTTCTGTCCCTCTCAATGACTAATGGCCTCTTTTATTCAGGAAACATGACCACCAGGTGGATACTGCGAAATCCTCCTTCACAACCATGCGGTCAAGCGCCTTCATCGTGGATACGCCTACTCCGCCGAAGCCAAAGGCACCTACAACGTACTACAAGTCAACTTCCCGTCAGCCGGAAGCTTCGCCAACGCCTCTCTCCACCATTCACGGATTCGACGATTCGCTGTAGGTCACTCTTCAAACGGCTTCTAATTAATCTTTCCGCTTTTAAGGGACCGCTTGACTAACAAGGCGATGCAAAGCTCCTTCACAAGCATCCGATCCAACGTGTATCACGACCGGACTCCGACGCCTCCCAGGGCATCTGCTGGTCTTCTGGCGAAGTATCTTCCTTCATCTTCTCACAGCTTCAAGAATCTCGGTGACACTTCTGGAGATGACACCGACGACGACGGTCACACAGAGTCGTGCCGCCAAATCGACCCAACGCCTACTCGTCTCAAGAATATCAAATATGGACAACCTACTAGACAACTCACCTACTTCAAAATTAACCCACCAACCCCTGCTTCTATGTTGGACCGTTTCCTAGGACGCAAGACCAAGGTAGGTGTCATGATCTTAGTTCATATATTACCTGAAGTATTGTAGAACCCAGCCGATTCCTTCAATGACCGCTTCCGTTCTATGGAAACGAAGAATCAAGAATCTACTTCGTCTAGCCTCCTGGAACGGGCAATGTCCGTGG
>JADLIF010002623.1:0-34609 GCA_016648015.1 Steinernema khuongi | reverse complement strand
AAGTCGCCGTACATGTGTGACGGCGTGGTCAAGGAGCCCTCACTGAAGCGAAAAGGATAGCTTTGCGCGGTCTGTCTTCAGGCTTACGAAGGGAAGTAGACGTTCTCGATGTAGTCGAAGTCCTGGACAAGAAGCTGACGCTCGGGCTTGCTGGCGAGGGAGCCTATGGAGTTGGCGATTCCCAGCTGGATGGCGCCCATGAGCGCGTTAGTGGGGACCCTCTTGTAGCTGACTTCTCCCTGGCGGTCGATGCGGCGATGGCCCAGCTTCTGCTTCTCCTTGAACTCCTCGGCCTTGGCCGCCTCTGAACGAATCCATTAGTGTGACTCCTAGGACCGGAAGGGCTTACCCAGGGACATGGTCGCGGTGAGGCCATGGTCCACGGCTTTCGGTGGCTGAGGCGACTTGAAAGTCACCACAGCCGAAGTCATCACTCGCTGCTGCTCTTCGACGAAGCTCTGAAGGAGCACGCGGAAATGAACGCCAAACGGAACTGTTTTTTGTGACACGAAGAGGAACCGGTCACGAAGGACGTCCATCGATCACCGTGCCGGGATTCGGCGTGTGCACCGAAACTGTGCTTTAGGAACGACCGGGGAGACTAATGCGCGAATACAGCAGCGGCGACAGAAGTGGGCGCCGCAGGGAGACGGCTCGTCAGTCCGGCCAGCGGCGGTGACTCACCGCGGCTAGCGCGAACATCATCCGTTCGCGACGATCTCCGCTTACGAAATGACGTGTGACGTGCCCAGGAGTTCCGCGCGCCACGGGGATATCTGCTGGCCAGAGAGGCGATCTTCGCAGCGCGCTGGGCGGAAGTCGCGCGAGAGAACTCTGCTGCTTGAGTCCGAGAGATGGATAAGGCCAAGGCTCGATTAGAGTGGAACAGGGCCTGTAGAGTCAATGGAATAGCATCAGTCAGAATAGGGCTGGCCGAGTTGTTTTGAGGTGCGCGCTGTGATGAAATAAGCAGCGCGATGGTGTTGTCTGGCTGTTCCAAAGGACGATCCTTGTCAAGGAGGTAGAGGGACATTGGAATCACAACAACAAGTAAAGAACCCTGTGGAGGCTCTCTATATGTACAACATGGAGGCTCAATTGAGGTTCCTAAATAGAGCCGAGTGTTGAGTCACGTTCTGGACTTGCTTAAGTAGTTAAGCAAATAGTAGAATATGAAAATAAGGGCAACTGCCTTTAGACGTGCGAATTCAGAATTGGAGTATCTTCGATAGAAAGTACGCCAAAGGCTAAATAGGTCGAAGGCTAAATCGAGTAGAAGCTGATCGACTTTCCCAGATGGGATGCAATGAGTAGCGCAAAGCAGCAAGCTAGAAGGATCGGGCAACTTTCGGTCAAGTAGTGCGCCCAAATAAGAATCGAAGGCCAGAAGGTCCAGAGCATGGAAAGCTGGAACTCGGATTAGGTTTGGCAGCCTCAACTTAACCGGGTGGAGCTGGTTCTGTGCTTACTTTCTGACTTGAATGGAGATCATGGGAGCTGAAGAAGGAGGCCAAACCTCGAAAGGGAAGTGGGAATCTCAGATTTAGCGTCATTTAGAATCGAAGAAGAATCGGGCTTTCAAGTCCAAACGATCTACCGAACTCAGAGGACCCCACTTGGGCAAACATATGGTCTAACGGCTGATTTGCATAAACCGGGGCCGTTTGGAACAGCGCCTCTCCGCTCGGCTGACCCGATTCTAGGATTCACGACAGGGAACTAAACATGGTCGCGCCTTCTCCCTCCTTGGCACGACGTTCGTAACAGCCAAATTGATTTACCTAACTTTAAAGACCCAACATGGACCACAGGCTTATCTCGGCGACAGGCACGAATCCACTCTCGTCACGCGCCTAGGCCGGGCGGGGATAGCCCGGTGGCGGCGCCCTACAAGGCGATCCTAGCCGGGTAATTAGCGATTCCCCCGCGACAAAGCGGCGACTCTGGAGGGAAAACAGCGCGCCGTCAAGCGGGGCAAAGTGCGTCGTTGTTTAGAGCCGGCGCCCGCTCGCGGCTTCTGATAATAATGGAGGGAGTGAGTAGGCGAGGGGCAACCAGGGGATCATCGATTTTGGATGTAAAATCGGCGATTTCGCGGCGGGGAGGGCGGCTCCTCTGCGCCCCTTTTTCGGGTTGGCCGTCACCGTCGCCCAGGGTCGCTCTTCAGGGGAGTCGCCGCGGGACGCGGTCCTCCTGCCGGAGGGAATCTGGGTGGCTCAGACGCAGCCACTGAGCCGGTATGACGCCGCCAGGCCGATGGGGCTAGGAGACAGGAAGGCTGACAACACGAGTCTGACCTGGCTAGAAGGGATGGAGTAGATAGATGAACTGTTATCACAGAGTACGTCTTGAGGGCGATCTAAGGATAAGTCCAGCAAACAGTCATTTATCGCCATAGGGACACGACCCCTTTTGCACTCAAGAAGGACGAGTAGAGGATTTAAGCGCTAACATAAACTAAGGTGCTGTGCACTAATCAGTTCTCTTCCTCGTGGTGGTTCTGTGCACGGGTGTAGAAGCTTAAGAGAGCTCTCTGTGACTCGAACCCATGTTCTCCGACTCACACTCGATTCTCCGGTCAAGCATTTTGGGAGAGCAGTTTCTACAAGCACTGACGCCAAATATCCTCCAGGTAAGCTGGCTCGTCATTCAATGTTAGTCTCCTAGAATTAAGCCCGATATTCGAGTGGCGCTCGCGTAGATGGTCACTACAACTGAAGGGAATCCTTCGAGTTAGAATGTCGCCATTCGCAAGTACGTCAGACGAACCAGGCTCGTTTCAGTACAGGGCCGAGAAAGAGACGTGCTTTAGGCAAAGGAGTCGCTTTCTCCAACAATAGCCGAGCGAGAGAATATCTGGGGGAGAAAGACGTCTTTAGGAGCTGACGCTCGGCTACTCACACTGGCTTTGACGTCAAAGTCATTCAGTCTTTTCAGCCATCCTCGCTTCTTGTGGATTTGAGTCTTTCCTGAAGAGGGATGGCGATAACACCATGACAGAGGCTTACTCGTTAGCGGGTGCCTTGGCGACATGGTCTCCTATCCTTATTCACAGAATCAAAGGAGTCCACCGAGCAATGCAACACAAAAGAGTTGGCCCTCCTTTGGCTCCTCCTTTGGGCCACAAGTAGCCCGTTTGGGTGTCCAAGCGAGGCATTCCTAGAATCCGATGTAGCGACTTCCTGAAGGTTTGGTTGCTTGGCAAACTCATCCATTCCATTCCAAGCGGCTAGAACCTTCTCCGGAGCAGAATCCACACAGAAGCTATGTTCCAGAAGCAGGTGTACCTGTCCCCACTTGAGTCCCCTCCCCATAAGAACGAGATAGAGTTCATTTATTGCCGTGGAATGTCTCTATGTACACGTGGCGTCGCTCAGCTCATCAGAGTGTTCGCCACCTCGGAGATGAAGGTGAAGCCGGCAGCTGAGGTCGGCGCCGTCAACCCGTGCTCCGCGCCCGTCCACAGCAGGTTCTGAAGCGGCGCGTGGGCTACCGTAACCTGCCCAGAACGAACCTTGTAGCCGTGGGGGTCGAAGGAGCCCTCCTCCGGGTAGCCCGGGTCCTGGAAGGGACCGCGCGGAGCCAGGAGGGAAGGAGGAGGCGGATAGACTAAATAGGGGGATTAGGGGAGAGGGTATACGGTAGCCTACAGTATCCCGGGTGAATGGCAGTCGGGTCGGCGGTGGGCACGGGAGTCGGGTACGGGTTACTGTAGTCCACGGGCGAGGCGCCTGGGAACGCGGAGGGGTAGACTATCTCGGGCGTGGGGTACCCGTAGGCCTTCAGGGAGGCGTGGGTCCTCGCGTCGAGACCCAGACTTGCCAGGTGCGACACGTCCTGAAAGTACGGTAGGAGGGAGGGGGTCAGAGGGGATCTACCTGGGCAAGAGGCAGGAAGGGATAGGAGGCGGCGGCGGTGAACGCGACGAGCTCGTCGCCGTGGGATGGGCCCCCGTGCTCGTAAGGGTCGACGAGACTCGGCTCAGGGTACATCGTGGCGGGATACGGCGGCACCGGCTGAGGGTTGTAGAGGACCTCCTTGGGCGGCTTCTTCGGCTCCTCCAGCTGCTCGACGGCGCGCGGCACGATCTGCGACGGGAGCGCCGCCGTCGACTGGAGGTTCTGCGGCGACTGAAGCAGCGAGTCGTCGAAGGAGAGCAGCTTCGCCTTCAGGTTGGACCGCTTCTCCAGCAGGATCGTCCCTTCCACTTCCCTGAATCAGGGTCTGATTGCTTAAGGGGGAAGAAGGACGTACGTGAGCATGCGGTGGGTGAGGCCGATGGCCTCGGGCTTCCCGTTCTTGAAGAACATGCGGCAGCTGCTTTGGAAGTAGTAGACGAGCCGGGACTCCGCGCTGATGAGCCGGTAGATGAGGAGTCCCGACGCGGAGTTCTTCACCACCTCCTTGTGCGCCTCGGCGACGCACACCGCGTCCTCGGGGTGCACGAACCCGTAGAAGGAGGACGGCTGCTTGCCCTCCTCGATCTCCAGGATCGCGCGCACCCGGTGGTCCATGGAGATGAGGTTGAAGTCGAGCGAGTGCTTCGTCTTCAGGATGGGGTCCTCCACGGGGTGGTCGATGTAGAGGGGCGGCACGAAGGGGCTGAAGGGGCTTGGAGGTGAATGTGATCAGAGAGTGATTTGTGTGTCTCTTAACCCTTTCAGATGTGCCTTGACGTCCCCACCATCCTCTAGGCGCCCCCGCTTGAGTCACCCTTTGGCTAAAGGCCTTAGATTTGGTGAGTTTTTCACCTTCAAAACTTTTTCCCCGTAGGAACACCGCCGAAAGAATATCTAGCGTGTGGCGGAACTATTCTGGAGCGCTTCTTTTTAGTTCTCCGCGTTTCCTTCCTTCGTCGGTCTTTTTCGCTCACCTGCAGATGGCGGCGAAGCCGAAGGCGGTGGGCGTCTCGGCGCGCTCCATGGGCGGCGGCAGTCCGAAGAGGGGGATGATCTTGCCGCGGATGTCGACCCTCTGAAATACCGTAACTCAATAAAGGTTCTTCAAGAAGTTCCCATCAGTTGCGAAAACATTAAAAGAACCTCCGAATACCGTAACCCGGACTGTTATCACAAATCCAGACGCACGGTTCTTCTTAAAAGCCTCCCCTCCAGTGCTACTTGGGTTCAAACATCGAACATTCTCATTAATCTACTTGTTTTGGTTGCCTTAACCCTCCATCTGGACCATCTCTCCCTCACCCCTACCGTAACCCCGCGACCTACCACGAAGCCACACGTGTTGTCGAGGAGGCAGCGGAAGCGGGCGCAGACGTTCTTCTCGAAGTCGAGCTCTGGAGCGGCGGCTTAGCGAATGTTTAGAGGGGAGCACGCGAACCTTTGGCGCCCTTGGGGCCCTGCAGCTGCTGGCGGATGTCCTCGCGGTCCTCCGAGTGGATCATGTCGTAGAGCGACTGGTGCAGGATGTCCGACTGGTGGAAGCCCAAGTAGAGCTCGATGTTCTCGGAGACGTAGTAGATCTCGCCGGCCGCGTTCAGGATCAGCACGAAGCCTCCTAGGGCGCGGCTGGCCATGGCGTCGAAGCCAGGCTCCGCGGGGTCGATCAGGAGTTGGTCGGGGCGTGCTGGGTCCACGATCGACGGCACGGGGATCGTCGTCGCCGGGAAGCCGAGGCCGAAGCCGGAGAGTCGCGCGGCGTACTCGTGGAGGCATGCTGCAAGGAGTGAGTGGAGAATGAAGATGAGGTGGACTTATAAGGGGCAAGAAACTGCGATCTAATCTGACAGAGCTCTGCTAGGAGAGCCTTTTCCAGGAAAGTTAGCCTCTAGTGCCTATGATATCCCCAGGTTACAGGTTTAACGAAGAGATGGTTAGGTGTTAGTGGTCCCAAATGGCACTTTTAGGGTCGAGTTCGACTCCGCGCCCAAGCCAACCTTTTTTATACGTTTTTTCTCTATCGCAATCCTTCCTTATTGAATGCGACCTTTCCTTTACTCATTTGAAGACCTGGAGACCCCCAGTCCCTAGCAGCCATAAGCCAGGTGGCACGAGCCTACTACGGTGGCCCCAATCTGCATAATCGGTAATTGAGTCGTCTAATCCCGCAATTAAGGCGCGCGATCTCGACCTCCGCGAGATCTCGCGTCGGGTGGAAGGCGTCGTCACGCAACTGAGGAATGCTCGGCGCTCGCAGGAAGTGCACACAGGCACCTGTTTTCCTAGCCGAGTTAAGGACGAACTTTAGGGCTGTGGAGTTTGAACGCTTGGCGAGAGTTCAAAAGAACGGTTGGACAGGTTTAATCAAAGACGAGAGGATAAGTCAGGAAGGCGTTCTCTCCGGGGAACTCGCTGAACGTCACTCTGTTGTTGCCCTGGCACTCTATCTACTTGACTGCGTTATGAGCTGGGCCGAAGCATATAAGAACTCTCGAATTTTGGTGTTTCCACACACTACGTGTCCAGCTACATTTCGAACCCATAATTCTCTGAAACGGTTATTAGGTCTGAGAAGTAACGACCTCATTACGTCACACCATTTGAGTTCTCGCAAGGCGTGCAGCGGTTCTAAGGATTCTGCAATCCTTTTCTGTGCTCTAGAGCTGCTTTCTAGTGCAGGATTTAACAAGAACTTCAGTTATGCTCCTTTTGATATTTTGGTTTCGTTTTGATCGCCCAGTCCAGTTTTAAGACCAGTCAAACAGGAATAAGCACTAGGGTATGAAATTTACATCATTGGAAATAGAGAGCCGAAATAGAGATTCCCGAGGTTTTTGTGGGTCGCCTTGCGGTCTTGAGCAGATTGTTCATCAGCTCTAAAGCAGATCTAGGTCTCTCCTTACACAAGGACTCTGTTGTTTAGGAATCCAACCAATCTGGCCTCAAAACCTCTCCCCAATCTCCTTTCTCTCCAACGCCTTCTCCCCGCCAGCAAAGTCCTTGGCTGTGGCCCCCATCGCGGGCGCCCGCGATGCTATCGTATCCTTCCGGTGACGCGCTAATAGGCGCCCCGCGTGGAGTGTTTGCCGAGTGATGTAACTGACACGCGCTCTTGAACCCGACGCCTCGCGTGACGCCTTTCGACAGTCGCCGACCTTTGTGACGCAACCCACCTTGGAAGTGCGCCTTCACCTGCAGGAAGCTCACCGCCAGCCGCAGCACAGAGAGCTTGTCGAGGCGCGAGATTACGGTGGACTCGTAGGGAAGGAGCGCCGCCACGGTCTCCAACTCCCCGTTGAGTCGTTCGCGGTGTCGCTTGCTTGGGTTGGTGGCGGCGCCCGGCTTTGCCGGCTCCCGCACCCTAAAGAAGAAGAGGTTACGGTGGGCAGGGAAGGGCACAGATTGGGACGTTATGGGGATTTTGAACAGGGAAGCACGGTTAAGAGTAAAGTAGATGTGAGATCCAAAGATCCAATGGAAGAGTATGCTCACTTCATTGTAACGGTCCCCGAGCCCACAGAAGTGTTGGATTGGCTAGAGCCAAAGATTATCGACTTTCTATGGAAAGAAACTGTTCTGAACAGTGGCTTCTTGAAACCGTCAGAGAACCGAAGACATCCTCAGGGCTACTGTGGCACCTTCTCTAGTGGCTTCAGGTCGGTTTCACATTGTGGTTTAACTAAGAATGGCACGAGTATCCATAAAATGAGGAGCCGACTTAAGATGACCGTGTATTTGAGGCATGATTGGCTACGAAGTCTTAGCATTTCAAGGTCCTTACATCCCTGAGAGACCCACAAACAGAGATGTACATGGATGATCATTTTTTGGGGCTCAGCTTTGGAAGCTTTGGAGTTTTTGGCACTTATCTTTCATGCAACCTCTGGTTCCATCTACTTGTCGCACAGCCTTAGTTCTCAGCTAAGCACCAAAGACCCCAAAGCTTCAAACTTCCTTCTCCTATTTCCGACGCCAATCCTGCAGAAGCCTACGGTAGTCGAGCGGAGTCGCGTGAGCTCCCGTGCTCGACTCCATCCTCGCAGGTCGTAAAGACCTCCCGATTTGTCGCCAGGTGTTTCTGGCGCGGAAAAAGGTGCGAAAACAGGCGAAAAAAGCGCTCGTGTGTGGTCGGGGCAATTACCGCGCCTAATAGGTCCCCGAAGGGGACGGGGCTCGAGCCGGCGGACAAGGAGCAGGCCAATATGGCGCCGCTCGCGCAACAGATGTCTCCAGGAAGATGTCTTAATTATTAATTATTACGCGATCGCTGCGTCGTAAAGTGAAATGAGTTGGAAGCGGAGCGGAAGAGCCGCCCGGGCCTTGGGATCTCCCCCGGGCGAAGAAGGTCGGCTTCTGGAATCCGTCGCGCAGAATCTCAGGCGCGGGAAGGGGGTACGGTAGGCGCCGAGGTGCCCCCCACAAGTGCCGCAATCAAACAGCTGCTTCGGCAGTGTCCGATTTATTATTTACATACTCGAAGAGCGACAAATGGCGCCAGCGACGTCCCGCCAGAAGAAGAACACAAATTGCATAATTGGATGCCGGCGGCGGACTCGGCTTCGAGGGCCCTAAGGATACGGTAGCGGGGGGATTGGGATGGAGATATGAAGGGGATAGAGACAGCCAGTGGCGGATGAGTTGAAAGGTTCTAAGCCGCCACTGGTTGTCTTTAAGATCGGAGTTTTCTGGAAGAAGAAGGGTTTTCAATCGACTACTTGTAACATGAGGTTGTGGAATAACAAAAATTAAGCTTAAAATGGTTACTATCTTTAGTCGCTTGTGTAAAACTAAAGTCTTATGACTCTCAAGGTGTTTCCTGTGCCCATCCCTCTTCGTATCAAGAAGCACGGTTTCGTCTCAATGGAAGGTTCCAGAAAAGGGCTGTACTTCCAGAAAACTCCGATCTTAGAGACAACGAGTGGTGGCTTAGAATCCAGCTCAGCCGCCGCTGGTTTTAGGTACCGTGATTAGATCGTTTCCAACACAAGATTGAGAGGAAACAAAGGATCGATTTGCTGGGACTGCTGGGACCAAACAGAAAACGCTTTAAGATTCCTATGATTCAAGATTCTTGAAGTAGATTTGGCTAGGGATCTCTTTAGATTCTTTAACTCACATCTATTAGATAAAAACCCCCTTCAAGTACCCTAGATTCGCGTGAGGTTTGGAGAGAACCCTAGATCTCGTCAAAGCGCAGAACCAAAGGATCCTAACGGCGTTTCCAGCCACTTCTACACCCTAAACGACCAAAAAATACTCAAAACATGCCTCTCCTCCTCGGCAAAGCTAGAAGAAGGCCGGAGACGCCCGCAGACCGCGACAAAAGCCTCAGAATTGGAGGAAAACACGCGGTTTGGACCTACAAAAACGGCCACACGCGAGCGCTACAATCGGCTTCTGGCGCTGGGGCCACTTGGCCGGTGGCGGCGGGGCGCGCGGCGTTTGATGAAATGTCGCGTGAGATCGCCTTTGACGATCCTCGGAACGATGCTCCCTGAGCATCACGCTAATATTTCGCCCCTCGGGCCTCCCTCCGCACCCATGCATTTCTGTCGCGCACGAAACATGGCGTGCACGAGTCGCCCGAAATTCGGCGCTCGAAGTCAGTTCGGCCTCCGACGGCGCCCGGACCGGCTCATCGTCGCCTACTTCTCGGCCAGCCCACCTCCTTCCTCCCCAGGACTGCCGAGCTGAGCTAAGGATCCACTGGGATCACTTATTTGCTGTCTTCTACGCCCCTTCTGGACTGAGGGCGCCCTCCAAGAACCTTAGAATCACTTCCCGACCCACCTCTTGAAGTTCCGCTGGCGCCGCTTGCTCGCGTACATCGCGTCGTCCTTCTACCGTAGTGCTCCTCCGCTGCTCCTTCGGCCCTCGGAGAGTGCGTTTCGCGGATTCTGAAACGTGCTCCGTCGGGGTTCTGTAGCCCCTGCTGCTGTGTCCCCGGGTTCCACGAATCATCACGCGCGCGGCATACAAAACGGCGAATTGTGGTCGGAGGATTGTACGGAGTCGAGAGTTCCCGCGACGTTGTCTTAGCAATCCGCGCCGCGCCGACTTCGCGAGATTCGCCCCGGGGCGGCGCCAGCGCGCGGCCAATCGAAGCCCTCCCCCCGACCCGGCTACCGTACCCGCGCCGCGAAGACGATCGATGCGCCGCGAATTGGCTCGGAAGCGACTTCGCCGATTAACGATTCCGAGGACGTGTTTATGGCTTCGGCATGGTGGAGGGCGAAAACAGGAGCCGGAGGAGGCGAAGCCGGGCGCCGAGGCCCCAGCCCGGCGACTGCGCACGTCCGCCTCGCGCACTACAAATCGGACTTCTTGGATCGCGTGATCTGCAAATTGCTTGGCCGCAGAGGCTGGTCGACTCCTCCAAGGGACGGTCGGCCCCTTCGGAAGGGGGCAGGGGAGAGGCTTTCCGGGCTTCTAAGGTCCGTTTTTGTGCTGAGAAGCTTTAGGAAGGTGAGGAGAGAATGTCATTCTGAAGAAAAAAAAATAAACCTCTAAATTCGTCTTTGAAAGGGGACAGAAGTGACCCGCGCCTACTCTACCGTACCCCTCGAGGAATGTCTCGCGCTATCGGGCTTTCCCACGCAGTGCGCGAAAACGTCGATCTCCCACTCCCCGCAGAGAGGATCCTCCGAGGGCTTCCGCTTCCAGCCGAATCGCGTCGAGACCAACGTCATGGCCCTACTTCGCTCTCCGCTCGGGTCTTTTTGCGTCGATGTATTTTTGGAAACACGAGTCATTTTGTAGGCCACGTCAATCTCGCGTCAAGACGACGGCGCCAACCTCCACAGCCGCCGGGAAGGCCGTTCCCGAGAACGTCTTCGGCGGCCTCTCTTTCACCATGAGCCTCCGACACAACGGCCCGCCGTCTCAAGAAGGTTTGGCTTTGTCTCCGAATCTACCAGGCCGTCGCTTTACTTTAATTTAAAATGATAAATTGTGAAACTAAACGATTTCCATGTCTCCGCTGTGTTTGTCTCCACCGCCGGGATCAGAGCAAACCGCTCCAAGAAGGGGCTCTCGGCTCGACAAAGACATGTTGGCAACGTCCGAGGGTTGAAGATACTGTAGCGTTCTCGCGGGGTCTATTCTCGGAATTCCCAGAAATTCGAGCTTCTTGGAATCCTTCGCACTACACCCACCGCTACGGTCAAGAAGATCGGGATAGGTTGAAGTCTCCTCGGAGATCGCGCTTCTCATCGTCTGCCTTCCAACACAGACCGCCCTCCCCCACGTGGCCGCTCTCGAGTAAATGTTTTGCAGGACGTCTGAGTCTAGCAGACTGCAAACCGGTCTAGCAGACAGTTAACCCCAGGCTCGTCTATCACCTCACACGACACATCTCCAACGATGGAGCTCTGATTTATCTCAAGCAAGATCAAATTCACAAATTACAAAACAATGGGTAACAGTGGGTACCCGTTTGGAGAGTCAAAAACGAATATAAAGCGCAATAACAACCGCAACAACAGCAGCTTCCTAATTGTTCTTTAGTTTCCGCATCTCTTTTGTCACCCAGCTGCATAACGTCTTCGTCTTTGAAGATTTGCTCCTTCGTCCTTTTGTTAGCATCCCGTTGAAGACTTCATTGTCGATCAGACCCATCAGCGCCCCACCGTAGGTCGTCAGGAGATCACCGAGCAGGCCAGCGGCGTGAGCAATAGTGGCGTCACGAATTTCGGGAACAGCGGTGGCCAATTCGTGGATGAACCCGATGATTTCAGGAACATTGCTTTGTAATAGTTGAGCTTCCTCCGGACCGCAGCGTAGTCCCTGGACGATACCGGTGAATCCTTCCAAGCACCCATCGCGCAAATCATCAATATAATCGTATAGATCGTAGTCCTCCTGCAAGTACATTGTAGTTTTCGCAAAAAATATACTTCTCTTACCGTATTTTGGTTGACTTTCGCAGCCTGGGCGGCCTGAACCAAAATGGGCATTGCGTGCGGATAGAAGCGCTTAAATTCTGGACCGATAGCCAGAGCCAGATCTCCAATGCAAGAAAGAACTTGCGGCTGAACGGAGCGGTCGGGGCACTTCTGAAACGATGTGAACTCTAGGGATATCTCCGTTATAGTTACGTACCTGCAAGACCAGGATAAGGTGCCGGTATATCTCGTCCATGAGAGGCAAGAGGTTCTTTTCAAAGGCGCGAGCCAGATCAGTTAATACACCGATGGCCGCAGAGCACACTTGCGTTTCCTCGACTTTCTCCAATCCAGCCAACAGGAATGGACGGAAGGCATCCATGTACTTAGCAAATTCTGGTCCCATGGCTAAACTCCACCATAAACATACATCTTCAAACACTTTAACATACCTTCAATGAGCGTAGACACCGCCATAAGGGCGTCCTCCATGACACCACCGGCATCCTTTCCTTGGCACCTTTGCATGATGGAGATCAGACCGCGCATGATCAGATCAGAGACTTTGATCGTATCTTCCTGGTGCATTTTGCGCAGGACGCTCTGGAGCGTAGCGCACAGCAGGGACTGCAAATCTCGCAGCTGAGATTTGTCCGAATTGCTTTCCAGTGACGATTCCATGTTAAGCAGCTGCTCCAGCTTCCGCAAGATTGTGACTGTGGTACGCTGAACGACCGGGTAACAGTCCTTCGGGCTGTTCTTGATAAGCTCCATCAGGGTTTCATAGGCCGCAATCCGAAGATTCGAGTGATGAGCATCCTGACTGAAATAGGGGATTTGTAACGGAAAGTCGCGACAAGTAGCTTACCGATCGGTGGTCTTCAACAGCTCGTTGACCATGCCTTCGAACACACCTGAGAGGATGTACGTCTCAGGCTGGCCGGAGTCATCTGTTCCTTGTTGACAAGCGCTTTCATAAGAAGCCTTGGTTAAACTTGAAATTGCCCAGCAAACGTTGGCGGCTACGCGAGGTTCTTGAGTCAGGGCGTTGGACAGGGCAGGGAGCAGAGGGCTCAAGATGTTCGGCTGGGTGACCAGCTCTTCGCACGCATCACAAACTCGGCCAATAGTCCAAGCAGCAGTGTCCCGAACTGGTAGCTGAAATGGCGACCTCTTCAAAGGGAACAAACTAGAAAACTTACATCAGGAGCTGATAGCGCTGCGATCAGTGGACCGATAGCTTGCCCAACTAATTCCAAAAGTTTGGCTTTCTGTGGTCCCTCCATGATGGAACCGAAGGCCATGATAGCCGCTTCACGGTACTTCCAGTCAGCATTTGTAAAGTGCTGAGTGATGAAAGGTAGGATCGGACCGATAATGTCGTCTCCCGTGCACTGAGCCAGAAGCATGATGCAGACGCCAGCAGCCTTTGAGGGAACCCAATCGTCGTCGTCATCAGCATGTTCCTGATGGGCCAATGTCTCGGTGAGCATCGGGATCAGGTGAGGCAGGGCTCCTTTAGCGTAGTGCCGGGAAACCTGCTCCGGGGTGCGTCCCTGTTCCTGAGCCTAAATATATTTGTTTACCAACATTAAAGTGATTAAATCGCGGTTACCTCCTCGGCTTCCAGATTGAGTGTTAGCTCTTCCTCACAAACATTTGACCAGAACTCGATGCCTTGCAATACAAAGTCATCGACGCCGCTCTTCATTGCTTCCAGAGTAATCTGAAATTGTTTGGTAGAACTCGCCCCCGTTTTGTACAACATACCGGGAAGAGGGCTTGCGCCATATAGTGTTCCATGTACTGATAATATAGTGACATAATTCTGACTAAGCATTGCATGGCAGCAACCTTGACCGGGTCGTCATTGCATTGGGTCGCTTCGCACACCACTTGCATAATAAGGTGCCTTTCCATCTGAAAGCTTATTAAAGTCAAAGTAATATACTAAACGACTTACTTCATTGGAGAAATTGGTACGGGTAAATTCGAGGGAGTTTAACATCGCATTGGTGGCAGCCAGACGGACGCGATTCGACGTCTCCTCTTTTCCCATCCCGCGTACGATTGCGTTCAAGATGGAATTGGACTGGCTTTCAATAGCTCCGGAGAACATGTCCTGGCAGATATACCCCAGAGCCTCAAGTGAGGCCTCTTTGAGCAAGACAGAGTTTTCAGGATCCAGATTAGCATGTCTTTGAGCATCTGTCACGTTCTGCATGAGTTCATCGATAACCGTTGGCCAGAGCTAAATAACTACTGTAGATTGTCCGACAGTAGATACACACTTACGTTGTTGGGGATCTCCGTACAAGCGATAGCGGCTATACATTGAGCAGCGATAGATGGCCTGAATCGCTCGGTTCCAATTGTTGCCATAACATTTTCTTTCACGTATTGTCGAACCTCTGGCGCGAGCTGCAGCCATCTGAAAAAGCATTTTTAGTTGGTCTGTGTACGATATGTAAACGACGAACCGTGCAGTATACTGCTGCTTGGTGACATCCTCCTTGGCAACGAGTGCGTTCTTCAGCTGAAGACCCGCAGCTTGACGGATGAAGTCCACAGGATTGGAGCGCAAGCACAACGAGAGTTGTCGAACGAATTCAGGCTGCAAAGATGTCGTAGTCAGTCTAAGCAATTCACTCATAGTTACTCACAAAATTTGTTTCGCCTGCCTGCTTCAGAAAATCGAGAGCTAGCTGTTGGTCGCTCGGGTCTGAAAGGAGGGATATAGCTGGGCTGGTAGAGGGGAGACTTACTCTGGGATATGGTTTTCTCCAGTACTTGAGCCAAGTCCGCCATGGTGCTGGAGGCAGTCTGTAAACAAGAACACACAGTTAGTTAATCGGTGATGCTAATCCGCGCCACGGAGCACACACGGAATATTTCGAAACTCGAAACGATAATGTTCGCGCGCAGCGCTCTCCCTCGCGAGGAGCTCCGCGGACAGACCGCTGCGGTCAGTTGGCGCGCAAGTCAACTGCTGACCGCTTACACAGCGTCGCCAGCTAGCGAGCCGGTTCGAACGGCCGTTCACACCGTTTCTCACACCCGAATCCGAAAATCGGGGATTCGACCGCGAAAACGTCCGAAGAACTCGGACGGAAATTTGAACGTTCAAATGAGCTCTACATGCAGTCGCGTTGGGACTCTTCGGAGACTTTGACGCGGCAGAGCGGGCAGCTCCCGAAGAAACAGACAGATGACGTGGACAAACACGGGAATGCAGAGGTGACCACGGGGGGATTTGGCAATGCGCGGGGGCAGTCTGGCAGTCGCTCTTGCAGACAGACTCGGCCCGAGACGAGACAGTTATGCGGTTTTGCTTTCTGCAACGCATCGCTAGTCTCCGACTCCTTTCCTGGCTGTGTGGTTGGTTGTCTCGTTGTTGCAGACGTAGACTTGCAGACTCGGGGTCCTTCCAAAGCATCGGGGCTTTACGTGGGTAATTCGTAATTCGCGGGTGTCAACGCTTCTGTGATCGCTTTGTTCTCACCTGTTTGCGTTATTCACCTAGGCTGTCAAACTTCACGGGGTAACTGAAAAAGACAAAACAACGACAATAAACCATATCTTGACCACAGTTTCACTTTCACAGAGTAGCTAGTGCTGTTGTGTGTTCGTCTGCTTCCCGTCTGCTCTGCTCTGCAGAAGGGACGCGCGCGCAGAAAACAATCCACACAGGATAACATGAATCAGTATCGTGAAGTTTATGGAGAGATGAGCATTTGCAGACCGGCAGACCCCGAATGGCTTCACAGTTTTTCTGTCGCAATCTGGCAAGAAAGTAGATAATTTGGCCATGAATTGAATATGCCCAAGGAGATCTCCGACTCCCTTGTGGACGTCAATCGCAATTATCATTTTCGTCACTTGTAGCCTCTTCCACTTGCATCTCTGCCACTGGCTATGACAATACCGGATACCGTCATAAACTGAATAGGTGACGTGTTATGTCACGTCACCCTAAGAAACCTCATCAGGACTTAAGACTACGTTTTGTTCTCTATGATAACATTCCTGCGGGCAAACGTCTCCTTCGTGAGGACCCACTTCTTCAGTCGTGTCTCCACCCAGTGACTGCAGATGCACTGGATTAGTTATGTGCTTGACTTGGCTCCCCATTGATTCCTGGTTTCCGCGCCAACTGACGTGAAAAATGGCGTCGCCTCCTCCAATCGTTATGGCCCTTGCCGTGTGCGCGGAAGTTCTGCCAGCAGTCCCGACGTGTCGCGGCGCACTCCTTCTTCAGGAGTATTGAAGTTTCGCATGCATGTACACGAGCTGCAGTATATGGCAATCATCGAAGAAGTGTTGACGAGCACCACAGACTTCGGGTAGCTCGCTGGCCCGCTAACAAGGGTCTGCTCATTCTTGCCACGCGGCTCCAGTGCATTCCCCCGAGGCGCTGCATCCCCTTTAGCGTGTTAGTTGGCTTATTGATCAAAGTATTTTCTTGCGTTTACTCGCGCTTTCCCGTTTATTCCAGCACTTGCGCCCCAGTTATTCCATTCTGTTCTCAAGCGTTGTCTTCTGCGGTTCTCTCAGGAGTCGAGAAGAGACTCCTTGTTTTTGTTTTTCATCTTGTTGCGTGCTTGTTGACGTATATTAGTCTTGCTACTATAATATTTCGGTGTTTGTAGTTGACTCGAATGGTCTTTCCATGTGTTGTCCATTTGTTTCCTGCTTGCGTCGTTTGGTCGAAGAACCGTATTCCGAAGATAAAGGCGTAACTGAGGAGACTACTGTATTGCTGACCAACAAGGGAGAGTATGCGAATGTCAGTTTTATGATGTACACACCCTATGTGCCTACTGTAACTATTACCGTATACAGCTTGTTCATTTCTTCGCTAAACAGAAGACTTAAGACTGACTGGCCAACCTTTTTTCAGATGACGAATATGAAAGTAAGTAAGTGTCCGACGGACGACCTTACGCTGACGAACTGCGCTATCGTCAACCGCGAAGATTTCGACGCGGCGAGGGTCAAGTATGTGTAAACCATAGATACCTTTCATTTTGATATTGGAATTCCAGGCATGTCGAAGTGAAGCACTCCCAGAGTGGTCTCCCGCATAGCTACATCTTCACGATCAAGAATCACCCTAACGTGAATAGAGGAGAAATCGCGTTCTCCACACCACAGAGACAATGGGCTGTCTTGTCACTGTCGCAAATGGTCCAGGTGTTCCCCTACCAATTCACGCAAAATGACTATATTGGGACGATCACGGTGATCGTGGACTTCAGACAGAAGAAGCAGTGAGTTCCAAGCGGAATTGAGCGGTGATAACATCTTGCTTCCTAGGGTGATCACCGAGCCACTGGACTCCGACAGCATGGCTAGAGAATTCTCGATGAAATTCAATGGACAAGCCTTTACTGTCAACCAGAACCTGGTCTTTGGATACACCGACCCCAAGACGGGAAAGTCTATGTTGCTCAGTGCCACGGTTAAAGAGATACACGGTAAGTACACAGAACCTGATAAGTTACCGTATTCCTCTTCTAGGAACCAACCTAAATAGCCTCACGGACGCTTCTCAAAATGCGAAGGGTGGAATGGAGAAGATCTCCCATGGATGCTTGTTGGCCAATGCCCCTGTAATTTTCGAGAAAGCTGAAGGATCCCAGATGAATCTCATCGGCAAGAGCAAAGGAAAAACCGCATACCGCACTCTGATCAACCCGGACTGGGACTTCCAAAAGATGGGAATCGGCGGAATGGACAAGGAATTCAGCGATATCTTCCGAAGAGCCTTTTCTTCGCGACTCTTTCCTCCTGAGTTCACCGAGCAGCTGGGTACGAGCCTTTAGTCCGCCTAGATCACATATATCTCTTAATTTTAGGGATGAAACACGTCCGCGGAATTCTCCTCTTCGGTCCCCCGGGAACCGGTAAGACCTTGATCGCTCGACAGATCGGAAAGATGCTGAACGCGCGGGAGCCGAAGATCGTCAACGGACCCGAGATCCTGAACAAGTACGTCGGCGAGTCGGAAGGCAACATCCGCAAGCTCTTCGCCGAGGCCGAAGAGGAATGGAAGCGCTGTGGGGCGAACTCAGCCTTGCACATGATCATCTTCGACGAAATCGACGCAATCTGCAAGCAGCGTGGATCCATGGCTGGATCGTCCGGCGTCCATGACACCGTCGTCAATCAACTTCTGTCGAAGATGGACGGCGTGGAACAACTGAACAACATCCTTGTTATTGGAATGACCAACAGGCGGGATATGATTGATGAGGCCCTCCTGCGTCCAGGCCGTATGGAGGTGCAAATGGAAATCTCCTTGCCGGACGAGGACGGCCGTATACAGATCCTGAAGATTCACACAGAGCGTATGAGGTATTTAAATGAGTCTTTCATCAAGCAAGAACATATGTTTAGGGAATTCGGCATTTTGGACCGCTCCGTGGATCTTAAGGCCATAGCCAAGCGGACACCGAACTTCTCAGGAGCAGAGATCGAAGGCCTCGTTCGCGCTGCCCAGTCTTCAGCGATGAACAGAATGGTCAAGACAGGAAATTCTGTGTCCGTCGACCCTGATGCACATGAGAAGCTGCGCGTCACTGGAGAAGACTTCGACTATGCCATCGAGAACGACGTCAAGCCGGTATGGCTTGGAGGCTTCTGTAACCAGTACATATGTTCTGTATTTAGGCGTTTGGCCACGTTGATGACAACCTGGACCGATTCGAGGTGTCCGGCTTCTACTACTGGAGCAAAGACATCGCTTCCATCATTAGTAGTGCTGAAATGTACACGGCAGAAGGAAAATCAGAGAGCAGTCTCCCCCTCAAATCTGTTCTCTTCTTGGGTAGGTCTAGTGTATGTCACTCACATTAATTCATCGAGTATTGCTTTAGGAGACGTTGGATCGGGTACCAGCACGATCGCCAGCAAGCTTGCGAAGGAGTCCAATGCGCCCTTCGTACGTCTCTGCAGCCCTGCTGACATGGCGGGATACACCGAAACGGCGAAGTGCATGAAGATCCGGAAGATATTCGAAGACGCTCATAAATCTCCAAGAAGCATAATCGTAGTGGATGATCTCGAGGGACTCTTAGGTGAGCATCCTCAATATTGAACAGTTTCACATTTGTCCTATCTAGATTATACTGCCGTTGGACCAAGGTTCTCGCAATTGATCCTTGGCACCTTAACGCAACTCATGAAGCTGAAGCCACCAAATGTAATCGTCCGAAGTCATGACTGGTCTAACTTCCTTTGCATTGCAGAACCACAAATTAACCATTCTGGCAACTTCATCGAGCAAGGCGTTCATAAAACTGTTCGACTTCGAGGACAAATTCAGCAAGACCTTCTATGTCCCGTCACTGGATAAGAAAGACTACATCGCGTCGGTAGCCGAAGAATCCAACTTGTTCTCTGAAGAAGAATTGAAGGAGTTCCGCGAGAAGTTGGCCAATACGGAGAACGAGTAGGCAGACAGAGAAGAACAACCGTAATCCACCGTGTTTAGGTTCTTCGTGGCTGTGAAGCGACTCATGCTGTTCCTACACATGTCCCAGGAGGTCGAGCCAGGCCAGGCCGTCGACTACGTCTTCGAAAGTCTCCAGAACGAGTGCGCCGGAGGACCGCGCGTGGAACGCGTCCCGTTAATGTATTAATGTATGCGACCGTCGAGCTTTAATTTGTAGTACGTATATGTAAAATTATGTCCATAGATAAAAATGTAGTCCGAAGTGCGAGCTGCCGGGGGAGGAGACTCCCACCGTTGCAAGCTGGTGTAATCGCGGCTGCCACCGGCATCCGCAAATGAGCATTAGCCTGGATGCAACCGGGCGCTGCTATGGATCCGCGGCGAATGATGTGCACCGAGCAGCCGAATGGGCTAATTAGACGCTCCGTCTCTGTCTGTGTCTACCAGGCGGGACGAGGCAGGCTCAGTCGCGATTATGCAAATCACCTGAGGCGGTGGGCCCGCGGGCGCGATGATCGATCGATGGCGACTGATCCGCGGCGCCTGGCCCCGCGTCCGCCCAGGAGTACCTCATCTCCCATTCATATGCTGGCGGTCGAACGACTCGAGTTCATTAGCCGCCGGGCGCGCGTTCCTCGATTCCCCCGGAACCCTTCTGGCCGTCGGTAATCGAAAACTTTGTCGCCGCAATTTAGCGCGACTAATTCCGCCGTGCTTAATTCGCCGCTAAAGTGCAAAATGCGGTTGAGGACCCTTGTGTGGGGCGCGGCGGAGACGAAACGCGCCTCGTGTTTACGGGGTGGTGGATTTGGGGAGATTGAACGGTTTCATTGTCTGGGCTTTTGGTCTGTTTTTTGGAGTGAGTCCGGCAACCCAGGGTGAAGGAAAAGAAGTAAAATGGTCCATAGAACCGAACTTTAAGAAAAGGACGGGATATCTTTGCACGAAACATTTCTGACAGAACATTTTTTCTCATGTTTAGAAGGTTGATGGGTCCAAAAGGTAAGACGTTCCGTCGTCCATCTAAGGTACAGCTTAAGGTTAGACGGATTTAGTTAGAAGAGTTCTGAAGTGGAAGTGAATCGGTTATTATGGTGTTTCGCTGTTTGTTTTGAAATGTTTAGATTCTCGGTACATATTGACAAGGGACAAAGGGAACAAATACTGGATCACAACCAATCTTTCACATTTACAAAGGTTTGTATGCCATGTTTTTCAACCTTTTTCATTGGCATTCTTTAGGTCTTTGTTGTCTAAAAGAGTGAAAAGAACCCAATGTCGACCTTTCATCTTCTATAAAGTTAACTTTCTGCGTTTCTTAGATGTTTGCAAGGCCCATAAAGAAGAAATCCCAACGATTCCCCTCCATTCCTAAGGCAAAGATTCACAAGAAGACAAATAGGCCAAAACTACGTGCGACCGTGCGATCTCTCGAATTCGCCACGGCCAGGTGTTTACAGCTTGTTTGCACCCGATCGGCGTCCGTCGATCGCTGACTCTGACTCACTCCTCGAACTCCGCGTCCATCGCGACTTGCCCGATCAGCCCGAGGACAACGCGCCGCCTAAGTGCGGATCCTCCAGGCTTAAGGCAGCGGCGGAATCACGGCGGCGGCTTAGGGGCAAACGCCCTCGAGGGGACGCCCTCCGCACCGGCGCGTCTTCTGATTCACGCGGGCCAATTTCCGCCGCTCCGCCGTCGGAGTCGGCAAATACGCCGCGCGCTCGCGAATCACGCCGGCGACAATCGCGCCGCCGGCGGTCGCCTCTTAACTCGTCCTTAACGCGAGTAACTTCTCCTCCTAAGCCCCTCGCGCGCAACTGTCCCCCGCCTCGGGCCTCAGATGTTCGTTGGGCGGCCTCCGGGCGCCTCCTCAGCCTCCTTCATTTCAGCGCCGATTCGCCGCCGCCGACCTCCGAATATGGCTTAATTGCCCCGGGCCGCTCGACCACTAATCCGATATTCGCTGCAGCCTAATGGCCGCCGTCTGGAACAAACTCACTTCGCACATAGGTACGTTCCCCTTCGGTAGTCCTGGGTTGGGCGAATCGCGGCCGCCGAGCGAGAATATCGAATTAGGGCCCGAGTGTGCCAAGTGGAGACGCTAATTGGCCCTTTATCCCTAAATTACTCGACGCTTCTCGAATTCCGAAGAATCGATCCGGCTCCGGGGGTCCTCGTGGTGGCCCGTGCCTATACAGTTTCCGATAGATTTTGGATGCTTATAGGAGGGTCTTACAGGTGGGACTACCCTTATGTAAGTAGGATCTTCACCTTCTTCGGAGTTCTCTAAAGAGTTTTTGGCGTCCTCTTGTAAGATCCCATTCAGGGCTATGGATCCAGCAGCTGGAGCGGGAGCCGGCGCAAGGGCTGCGGCCCAGCTGCTCGCTGTCCGTGCTCAACCAGCAGAAGCTGCAGGTGGTGCGTTCTTCCAAGTCTTCGGAGAACCTCCACCGCGTCACCTCGCCGCAGAAGAAGTCGCGCTTCACGCTAAGGAAGCCACGTGGGAAGAAGTCGCCGCCGCCCAAGGCGAAAGGTCGGTTGTCATGGCTTGTGTGTGTCCAGGCTTAAGATAAGTTTTTTTTTCGAAGGGTGAGGCTTAAGGAGTGCCACCAAATATGAAGTCAGTAGCATGATGTCGTAGCTTACAAGCTCGTTTTTATTTCCAACGGAAATCTTTATTACATAATTTATGTTTGACGTTTTCGGGTTTCCAGGCGTCGTCGTCGACAACGCCGCCGTTCGGTGCCTCTTCCGAGCCACTCGGAGCGCAATTGGGCCGCGAAGGGCGCCCCTCGTCCCGGAACGGTCTTTTCAAATTCCCATTCGCGTTGTCCTTCTTCTGTTCCCCTCTTCTAGAAGAACCCCATGGTCGTAGTTGAATTCTTTTCGCGTCCCACTCTGCTTGGAATGCTTCGCCAACGGTGGACGAAATTCAGAGCTTTTGGGACACTCTAGGACGTGGGAGAGAGAGACTTTCCAAACTAAAGACTCCAAGAACAAAGTTTAAAGAACTGCAAGCGAGCCCCTAACCTTACGTCGCCTTGGCCTGGGCCAAGCAGATACGAAATAATAGTGAATGTGCGCCTAGTAAAAAGCGACGAAATTTCCGTGATGTCCTTAGCATGACCTTTTCAATAACTTGAGAACGCACGTCACAAGGAAGTAGCACCTGTGGCTTTCCCACTGGGGCCGAAAAACAAGACACCACATTCCTCTAGCGATCTTCTCGACCGCTGGCCCCTTAATTAGCATTGAAAACAACAGATTTAGCGAAATAACGAGATCCTAGCAGCAATTAAGGTCGATGACCTTCTGACGTCAAAAGTCGATACCACCTTCTTGAGTATCGCTTGGTCGGATTGCAGGTGATCATTCAACTCATTTTTCTACCTTTGTTCTTTCTGGATGGCACACGCGTGATGTCAGAAGGAAGCCGAGGGGATGACCTAGAAAACTTGATGAAAGTAGAGATGGAAACCGAAACAATCCTCGTGTTGATTCGGTTCTCTCCAGCTCTAACTCTCTGACTTTGTCCTTGTGCGGGTGAAGCTACTTCCTTCTAGGGCTGGGAGGTCCGGACGTCGCATTTCCTGCGCCGAAGAGGGTCGCGTGATCCTTCTTTGTCATTACCAGGCCCTCCGTTGGTGACCGGAGGTTCTTATATCGGAGAAAGATGGGAGGAAACGTCCGTAGATCTGCGTTTAAGATATTTTAGAACCGCCTTCGGAGTCCTAAGATTCTGCCCATCTTGCTCTCTACTAGATGCTCAGAAAGTCTTCTTCTATCCTTCTATTCTATCCTAAGCGACCCTTCTATCCTATCAACTACAGAGCTTGTCTTGTGCACTAGATAACCTAACCGTTACAGAGAGCTCCGCTCCAGGCACGGTCGACTCTGCCATGGTGCAGTCCTGGCACAGTAGCGCCTCCTCCTCGACGGCCACGGCCTCCGGGCGGCCCTCCTCCGTACTCCAGTTCATCTTCCGCTCGTCGCGGTCGCGCTCCATCGCCGCCAACCAGAACTCGACCTCTCCCTCGCAAGCGGTCTCCTCGGAGGACGTCGACTTCGCCGAGAAGGTCCCTCGTCGCCGGCGGCCCCGCTCCGCGCACTTCGATCCCAACGCGCTGGAGCCTCCCAGAGAGCTGCCAGCCGTCCAGGACGTGGAGCAGCTCTACCGTCGCCTCGAGAAGCTCGGGGAGGGCAGTTACGCCATGGTCTACAAAAGCGAGAACAGGTACGGTACCCTGAGGGGCGCTCATCTGGACTGTGGCCCTTTCTTGCAGGCAGGACGGCTCAATCGTCGCGCTCAAGGAGATCAAACTGCAGGAACAGGAAGGCCTCCCGTTCACTGCGATCCGAGAAGGTATGCTTATCGTGCTAGGAGCCCGATTAAATCAAATGAAACCTTTAATGGTCCAGCAACTACAACGTAAAAATTCAACCTTAGTATTCAGTAGGAAGCCTATCAAGTAGAAATTGAGCCATAGGACCAAGCAGAAGACCTCGTGTTGGGTTAGTCCTTTCCATTCGTGCTGATAGAGTTGTGCGATGTTCATCGATATTTATCGTTCTATCGCTAGAAACAACTCTGGATGACAAGGGCAGACACAAGAAGAAGCAATAGGACCATCAATGTGGTTGGGCTTACCTTCTTCGCTAAAGTAGATGCGGGGACTAAAGAATCCATGTTCTTCTTCAAATCAACCTCAGCCTTCTGAGGACTCCTCACCTCTAAAGGGGCTTCGGATTCCTGGGAATTCTCGTCCACTAAGGAAGCCTCAGACTCTGAAGGATCCATCTCCACCATCGAGGAGGACAGAGACTCATAGAGAGACATCCTTTGGTTTTCGATCTCCTCAATAGTCTCCCGGACCCACTTCTCGAGCTCCGGGCTGACATCCTCGCCAGGAGAAGGCACCCTGTGCGACCAAGGCATCTGGTAAAGTGGGTCCGGATTCTGAAGTAGACTCTCTATCGTGTTATTGATGAGCACGACCCTTGCCAAGAGGCTGTGTTTGGAGTAGGGATTCTTCTGCGAGGACGAGCAGAGCTTGCGGAGCTTGAGGAGGGAGCTGAAGACGAGTATGTCGTGGGTTTCGTCAATAGAAACCACGGGAATTCCTTCGTCCATGATTCTCCCGGACAATATTAAGTGACACCAAATAGCTCTCTTATATGGCGGAGAAGTGCTGCCAAGAAGCGATGCTTCTAGACTCCCGCACATGGTTGGAGGATTTCATCTTCTGCATCTGCAATCGTTGCTTGAGCCCAAAAGCATTGCATCTTGGCATTAACAACCCTAAATCTGAGTCAATCGGTTTTTCTACCGTATACCCGCCACAGTCCCATGAAATCTAGCCCCCTAATCCCACGCTTCCAGCCTCGCTGCTCAGGACGCTGCGGCACGCGAACATCGTCAAGCTGCACGACATCCTCCACGGGCCTAGCTCGCTGGTCTTCGTCTTCGAGTACATGAAGACCGACCTCAGCAAGTACCTGGAGGGATTCCCGCACGGGCTGGACGCGCGCCAAGTGCAGCTCTTCTTGTTCCAACTGCTGCGGGGGCTCGCCTTCTGCCACGAGCGGAAGATCCTGCACCGCGACCTCAAGCCCCAGAACCTACTTCTGAGCGAGCGAGGTGACTTGAAGTTGGCGGACTTCGGCCTCGCGCGGGCCAAGTCCGTCCCCTGCCGCACCTTCTCCCACGAGGTGGTGACGCTCTGGTATCGTCCGCCCGACGTCCTCCTCGGCTCCACCAACTACTCCACCTCCCTCGACATGTGGTGCGTCCAGGCTCTAAGCTCTCCTCTGACCTCCTTCAGGGGCGTGGGCTGCATCTTCGCCGAGATGTGCACGGGGATGCCGCTGTTCCCCGGCTCCAAGGAGGTGCTCGACCAGCTTGATCGCATCTTCAGCGTGCGCGGCGTGCCCGACCTGCAGAAGTGGCCGCGCTGCGCCGAGCTGCCGCAGTTCCTGCCGCACGTCTTCCCGCCGTACCGCGAGATCGCCTGGGACAACGTCCACTCCGACCTGAGCCGACTCGGCAATGGCAAGGCCCTTCTCTCCCTCTTCCTGCAGGTAGCTCCTTCTCAAGCTGCAGTGTAGCCACCTTCTTTGCAGCTGAACCCCGACGACCGGATCTCGGCGAGCGCGGCCATGATGCACCCCTACTTCGCCAGTCTGCCCTCCGAGATCCACATCCTACCTCCGACGGCCTCCGTCTTCTCCATTCCGCTGGCGCGGAAGCCCGCCTGAAGAAGCTTCGCCCACTCCCCTCCGTCCCGCTGTTGCCCCGAAACGTGTACTCCTGAATAAAGCAAGCAATCGGTCCCACCGCGAAGGGAATGGAACGGCCTTGAAAATGGGAGAAAAGAAGATAAACAACACAAATAACAAAAGATACGGTAGTTGCCCTTTCGCGAACATGACTGCTCACCACTCGATCTTATAATCTCCTAGAAGGGCGAGGTTCTTCGAATATCCTCAGCTTTTTTAGCGTCATCCAGCAGAGAGAAGCGACTCATAATTGTACGCTTACTGGTAATATCCAAAAGATAAGTGCTTGGGATGAAGGAACCTTTGAGTTCTCGACCCTGTTGCCGCTTATCTCGTCGTCCTTCTACCGTAGTGCCCCTTCTACTCCTTCTTCTCGTCAAACTCTGCTAGCCGACCGCTCCGGTTGATCGTAGAGGGCAGACATGACCAGAGAAGACGGCCGACGAGACGAGACAGGAGCCCTGCAAAGAAGGGTCACTTCGCGACAGCGACTCTGCGAGGGCGGTCGTGCCCCCAACTGACTGATGCGGCGGACGACGACGACAACGCAACCGAAGAAGAAGCGCCACTCGCGGTCCAAGCCCGCGAAGAAGGAGCGCTGGTTCGGCGGCCTCTTCCACCGCAAGAAGACGTCCAAGCCTGAGGTGAATGCTGCTCCCTTTCCTCAAGCTATGGGCCAGAGGCCTAGGGTGATGCCGATGACGATACCGGTGCTTCCATCGAAGTTCTCGAGGACGAACCCGTCAGGAGATGTCCAGAAGGCGTCGGGGAAGAAGAAGGTGAGATCAGCTAAGAGGGAATGCTTGTAAGACGTCTATATTTAGGGACGTCGACGTCATGAGCGCTCGACGGGGCTGGGAATGCCTCCTGAGTCGTCTCCAAAGCCTGCCAACATGGGGCTGCTCCCAAAGGCTCGACCTAAGCGCAGTTCCGCCGACCTCCTGTCCAAGGAGCGTCGTTCTGCCCCTTTGCCAAAGGATAAGGAGCCGCGATCGAAGGAGAGGGAGCCTCGATCCAAAGAGGAGCCACGATCTAAGGAGGAGCCCCGATCTAATGAGAATAAGTCCCGATCCAAGGAGAGGGAGCCGCGATCCAGGGAGGAACCGCGATCCAAGGATAAGGAGCCTCGATCCAGAGAAAAGGAGCCTAGATCCAAGGAGAAGGAAGCCTCGTCGTCTTCCTCGGCGAAACAACGGTCGAAGCCCCGCTCGCCTGCTGGATCTCAGAAGCGTAAGAAGGTCTCAGCGACCGAGAAGCGTGGGACGAAGACGCCCGTCAGGGTGCGGACCTTCTTGGAGCCCCAACTGTCGCCTCCCGAGTCCGAAGAGGAGCCGCTGGAGAAGGCGCTTGCAAGGGTGGACGAGGACGGCCACTACCCGGGTGAGTGAGGCTTTCATCTCCGGCTACCGTAACCCATGACGTGTTGCAGAGTACAATTGCAATTCGGAGAACGTCCACGTGGCCAAGGTGAGGACGTTCGTGAGGTCGGCCGTCTCCGGAGACATCGAGAAGACGATGCGCCTCTTCGAGAAGGCTTGCGCTAGAATCCGCAAAGGGTCCCACGACGCCTTCGACGCCAATCGCGCCAGGACCCGGTTCCGAGACGTCGTCTGCTTGGACGCTTCCAGAGTCACGCTTCCCGGCAACCGCTTCATCCACGCAAGTCGCGTCCCCTACGGGAACTCCCGCAACGAACATGTGGGCCCCGCTTTGAATTCTCCATTGACACTCGGTTTCAGATGATCGTGGCACAGATGCCCCTCAAGGATACGGTAGTCGACTTCTGGGACATGGTGTGGCTGGAGTCGGTCAACGCGGTGCTTCTGATCGCCACGGCGAGCGAGTGGAAGGAAGTCGGCCTCGATCTCTACCCCACCGAAACGTAGGTCTTTGTCCCGCGTCGTGGATTACGGTAGTTCCAGAGACACGATCGAGCTGGGAGAAGGGAGGAGCGTGACGTGGATCTCTACTTGCGAGGTGAGGCCGACGTGGAGGCTGGTGACTCTCCGACTCCGCAGAGGAAAGGAGCGACGTCAGTGCGAAGTCGTCCACTTCGAGGGCTGGAGCCACGGGAAGGCGCCCGAGAGCGTCGAGGCCGTCTGGGAGATCCAGTCCTACTTGAGGCGGAAGGCGCGTCCTCTGGTGATCGTCAGCATGAGCGGAGTGGGCCGCGCGGGATCCTACGCCGTTCTCGAGGTATTCCATCTATCCTTGCGTCATACCGTATCTCTGTTACAGTATGCTCACAGCGCGCTCCACGACCCCGAGCGGAAGACGTTCCGGATGACGGAATGCATCGAGCACGTGCGCAACCACCGCTGCCAAGCGCTTCAGTCGCCGCTCCAGGTCGTCTTCGTCTACTTCGCCCTCCTCCACCACCTCTTCTCCGTCAAGGTGAGCGCCTCGTGTGGCCACTTCTAGGGCGTGTTTCTTCAGAGAATCGTCAAGGACCTTCCGGACCGCGTCCTCGAGAAGTACCAGGCCCTCTGTTCCTACTTCTACAGCACAAACTCCGCTAAAGTGGCCCCGGGACTCAAGAGCGAATGAATAAAACGTTGACCGGACTTGAGTGTGCTATGGGTCCTACAGGGGTTGGGGTAGTTCGAGGGTTATGTCGAATCCTCGATTCTGATCTGCGGGTTAAAGTAGTCCACAAGAAACTGTTAAGAAAATAAATTAAAAAAAATCCGCGTGCACCTCATGCTTCAGAGCATGAATCGCCTCGCATCGCATAGAATCTATTTCCGTCCGGTACAGAATGCATTCAGAGTTCTTAAACGTGGCCACACGTTAGGGACCTCATCGAGCGCCTTCTTCAACCTCAAGTAAGTCCCTTCTTCCACCTTTTTGTGATCCAAGTGTGATGTTCGATCGGAGGAGAGATTTCCTTTTTGGATGCTCTTTTACACTACACTACTCTTTAGATTCAAACCTCCCTTCTTCCCTCTCTGGACACGTGCTCCGTCCACGTGATCGGCGACACTCAAGTGGGCGCGATCGTAAAAGGCGCCAAGCGGCGGATGACCAGACGGCGCCTCCTTGTGGCGCGCTATCAACACCCCCACAGTCGCCCGCGCCCTCCTCGCGAGGGAGCGTGGCGGCCCTCCTTCCAGGGCTTCAACTGCGGCATCTTCTTCTAACTGAAACCTTCTTCTAACTCCGAAGGACGTCCTATGCTCACCTCCAACATCACTGACCCTTCGGACCCTTGGAAGTGCACCGATGAGTCACCACAGTTGTAAGTCATTTTATGTCTCCCTCCCACAACCTCCCTGTCCTGGCGACCTGTCTCAGCTCCTTGAGCTGCCACCAGAGCCCAGTCCACCTAAGGAGAAGACTGCTTGACCGTTAAGACCGTCGTCGTCGCCACTCAAACGCTCTCTTTACAGCGCGATCCCTCGCGGGCCGAGCGCCCCTCCGACGATCGATCGGTTTTGTGGCGCGCTATCAACACCCCCACAGTCGCCCGCGCCCTCCTCGTGAGGGAGCGCGGCGGCCCTCCCTGTCCTGGCGAACTGTCTCAGCTCCTTCAGCAATCGGTTCTCCGAACGCGTGACCGGCTGCTCACCGATGATAAAGGAGCCCAATACGCCCCTTATCATGGACAAGGTACACGCGGAACCCTTTAACCAAAATTTCCTGGCTCAGTCGGTGGTCGACGTATTCTAGCTCATTGAGAAGCACGTGTGCCGAGTGCACACGACAGATGGACCCCTCTGAGAGGTCCTTTACTTGTCACTGTAAAGCCCAGGCTACTGAATTGCTTCTAACTCTGAAGGACGTCCTATGCTCACCTCCAACATCACTGACCCTCCGACCCTTGGAAGTGCACCTATGAGTCACCGCAGTCGTAAGTTTCACGTCTTCTGCCCACAACCTCCCTGTCCTGGAGAACTGCCTTAACTCCTTCTGCTGGCAGCAGAGCCCAGTCCACCTAAGGAGAAGACTGCTTGACCGTTAAGACCGTCGTCGTCGCCACTCAAAACGCTCTCTTTACAGCGCTTTTATGGATCGCCGCCGTTGGACCGTCAGCGTGGCGACGCTCCCGTGAATCACGAAGGGCGTCGAGGAGCGTCTCGATGCTACTACATTGCGCCGAGTCGTCAGCGCTGTACGAACGGACTATTGCATCAAGAAACTGGACTGAAGAGCGTTACGTCGAAGCGGTGTTGTTCACTTTGTCATGGAAGAATATTCGATGGATCTTCATACTGCTATTTAGATGGAGGTGCTTCAGAATGGCCAAGCTTCTTGTGAACAAAAAGCAAGCGAATTTTTTCGACAAATTCTCAATGGAGTTCGCTACTTGCATTCCTTAGGAATTGCTCACTGCGACCTAAAACTTACCAATATCCTTACAAAAGGAGGTAAGTATTTAATCAAATGAAAATCATAAGTTCGCTTATTAAGATTTAATCATTTCTCGCTGAACGACTCAGGTATGCTAAGGCTCCAGTGGGATCAAGGCGAAAGCTCTTCAGCTCGTGAAGAGCACCGTCTAACTCGCAGACGAGAACCTGACGCCTGCGGAGTACTCTGAAATGGCCCGTTCACGGTTCCACGTCGTCCCATGTCGAAGTCGGAGCACCGGAGCGACGCCGGACGAGGAGAAATCGTGAGTACACTTCATTGGAGCTTCATCTTCACCATCCCAACAGGAACAGGGAACATTCTGAGCGCCATAAAATGCTACGACGCGCCATATCAGTGCAGTGAAGACGACGTCCTCACTGACACCCTTGTCTTACCGTATGCAGCAAACAAGCCTTGCAACGAAGAATCAAAGTGGACAAGGGACGAGTGCCACCTAGAAGTGGGGGATTATCTCCTGTTCCGATGGATACGTATGGAGCCAGAACAGTATCACGTTTGACGACGAATCATGGACGGATACGTCAAATGCATGACTACGCCGAATGTCGTCTTCATCGAGCAAGTAATTGGTGCTCGTAGAATTTGGCAGCACGGAACTTTCGCCGAAGCCAGGATTCGCAGAATGCGCAGACTGTCGTCCTCCATCTATCTTCTTGGAAAAGGCTTTGAGAGCGTTTGAGAGCGAGAGTCGCGTTGCAGTGGAATCGAACCGGACCGACCACTGCTCGATCCAACTGATTCGTCCCGTGCAGAACATGGAGACTTTCACATTGTCACCTGTTCCGACGGATACGTATGGAACCAGAATGGTTTCACGCTTGGGAGGCGCCCTTCTGTGGACGCTTCTGTCCCTTTACACATCCTTTCCCGTCTATGCCCCTTTACCACCCTTTTACGCGTCCAGTCTTCTGGCGTCACCGCCCATTGAAAGGATTGTATTTAACCCACCGTCACATAGGAATAAAACATAATATCTCTAATTCTATTGTAAGTGAATCGAGCATGTGATCGAAACGCTTCTTCGGAAACGAAATCGTAATCCTTGAAGGCTTCCGTTTAGTGAAAAACGACATTTCTTGCTGAGGCAGGGGCCTATACATTGTCGTCCACACTGAATCCAAGGCACTTCTGCAAAGGAATCTGCTTGGCTACTGCATCTTCCACATTCTCCACGACAACCAGCGGCTTGAAACCGATACGTGAAGGTCTTTGACGTTCGCCCTTCCTTATCACGCTTTTCTCCGGAAGTTTAGTGGAAGCAAGCCGTTGTCGTGTCGCTTACTGTACATAGAACACATCGTGAGAATACCGAATGAGAATCATTCAGTTCTCCCAGAACTCCATAAGGGGCGACTTCTCCAATCGCGAAGCACGTGGTAACCACTGAGCGAGCGCTTCTCCAAGACCCACACGACCCTTCGTTCACACTTTTCTCCCCGTGGATCACACATTCCCAACGCTAACAAGTCGCTTCCTTCGCTCTTTCACAAGACGTCACTGCTATCGGAGGATCTAACAGGAAGGAACTAAGAAAGAATGGCTTCAAAAAATATGGGTAAGTGTGAGGAACGGTACTTCTCCTTAAGGCGTTGTCATTTCAGAAGATCAGGATATCTTAACAGATGGGAGCATTGACCCAATTTTCTTGCTCGCTACTTTCCTTTATGGTCCTGTAGGTATGATTATTATACTGACGTCGTGTCACTATAAAACCTTGGAGAACCCTCCACTTCAATTGACTAATTTCTTCGAAGCCCTTCATTTCTTCGCACTCGACATCGTCCGAGCGTCAATCGTCGGCTTCTTCTTGACGGTAGGTTCCTTATAGTTGATGCTGCATGCCATCAATGCAGTGATCCCCACTCGACTTTCGACTCGCCTCGTGGCGAGAGCTGTCACAAGACCGCTTAACTTCCACATGCTGCACTATGCGAATTTAGTTTTGTTTTTATTGGGTTTTTGGATTCGTTACGCGTTTGTGGAGATCTTCGAGTTTTCATTTGCGCATAATTCCTATTCAAATTATATCTAAAGGCCGGGCCATACTCGGCGTCTTTGACGCAGGTGTGTCTTTTTTTGTATGGTGACCACCCGCAGCGTTCATACAAAAAAAAGACGCACCTGCGTCAAAGACGCAGAAGTATGGCCCGCCCTTAACTGTTTTGATAAAATCTCAATATGGGTAATGACGACGACTCGCCCATCAAAAAAAGCTACATAAATTAACATTCAGTATTTTCTTGACTCGAAAGTCGACAAAGTCGAGCAGGCTCGACTCGGGGCTCGTTTTGGGACCGAGTCGGGATCAGGGCTGTGCGGATGTCAAATTTTCGAAACCGGATACCGGATATCGGATACCGGAGTTTTTTTCTTTCAATTTTTTCTCCGAGCGGTCTGAGGCGCCGCACTCTTCGCAAAACGTCACAGGTTCGAGCCCCCGAGGGGAGGACAGGAAAAACAGAGCCGACATGGGAGTCGCGTCAAGACTTATGTGACAGGTAAAACTCCGGTTGCAAACTCCGGTTTTTGCTGACTTTTCCGGATATCGGATATCGGATACCGGATAATCCGCACAGCCCTGGTCGGGATCACTGCATCAATGGAATTGAAAACCTGCCCAGAGCGACAGAGGCTGGAGCTTCTGAGTCTCTAGGCAGTTTGATAGTTTCTTAGTCCTTACCTTATGATCTCTTGCACCAGGTCCACGCCAAGACGTCAATGGAGGAAGCGGCGGTCCAGCGCCTGGCGGTGGGCTTCCTGCTCCTCTACATGAACGACATCTTTGTCACGAGGCTCTTCATCTCTCTCCGCAGAGAACGGAGCCTCGCCTCCGTGGAGCTCACTGAGCGACTCCGCGTCACGAGGTTTGTTGTCGTCACCGCCAGCTCCTTGGCGGCCGTCTTCGCCCTGAAGGAGCTTCAGAAACACTGGCCCCTCTTCCACGAGGACAACACCTGGGCCTACAGGACAGTCGCAGCTACGGTAGGTGCTTCTTGGCATCTCTGGGTGTAAAAGTGGTGTTCCAGCCTTTCCTCTTCTACGCCGTGGAACTCGTGCTCTCATGGCTTCCCACCCTAGAGAAGGTGTTCCCTCTGAAGATGACGCCTTGCAAGGAAGCGGCCATTCTTCAATACAAGTGCAACCTCTGCTCCGACTCCATCGCAGCATACGTTCTCTGCTCCCTCCTCGTCCTTCTCTGTACGCTCCCCGCAGGAATTGTCCTTTCCCTCCTTTCGTGTAGGTCCCCCCTTCAAGGCTGTCCATAAAAGATCATTTCAGGTGCTGTAGTAGCATGAATGTACACAGCGAGAGGAGCAACTATTGAGCGAATGCGCAGATCCTGCCAAAGTCACCCGCTTGAATAAGCGCATGTCCATTGTACTCATAAATGTCACTACAGATGCCTTGTGGAGAAACCCCCTACGTCACTTGTAGGGTTCGTTGCAGTGGTCTTCATTGCCGACTGCAGAAGTAGTGAAGCCCGCCTTCAACTCGTGCTTCCGAGCAGTGCGACCATAAAGTGACACAGAGAACAGAAGTCCTCACGTGTGGATAGTTTCGCATCGCATGGAATCTATTTCCGAACAGTTCAGAACGTGTTCGGAGTTGCGAAATGTGGCTGATAACTTTTCCTCTCTGTTCGCTTATTTCGATCAAAAGCGCTCTTCACGACATGCCGACACACCTATCATGTGCCCGCTTTTAAACAATAGAACCCCTTTGTGTGGTGTCCTTGTTTATGTGTAGCACTTGATACGCAGATCAGTGGTACGCGTTTGTTGTTTTGCTTGTCGGACTCTCGATGAATTCAGAACTCCATAAGGGACGACTTCTCCAATCGTAAAGCACGTGGTAACCACTGAGCGAGCGCTTCTCCAAGACCCACACGGCCCTTTGTTCACACGTTTCATATTCCCCACGCTATCAAGACGCTTCCCTCGCTCTTTCACAAGACGTCACTGCAATCGGAGGATCTAACAGGAAGGAAATAAGAAAGAATGGCTTCCACAAATATGGGTAAGTGTGAGGTACTTGTACCTGTCCCTAAGGCGTTGTCATTTCAGAAGATCACGATATCTTTACAGATGGGAGCATTGACCCAATTTTCGGGCTTGCCTGTCTCCTTTTTGTGCTTGTAGCAATTGTATGTATTGTTATGATGATACCTTACGAGTATAAGGACCCTCCACCGGCTCATTTGCTCAAAATGATTTGTTTCATACCTGACATCATCCGAGCGTCGATCCTCGGCTTCTTCTTGACGGTAGGTCCAAATGCTTCATGCTGCCTCCTAACAAAGGGCTGGAAAACCTGCCTAGGGCAACTGAGGTTGGGGCTTCTTAAGCCAGCTTGATCTTAGTCGTTCCCTCCCATTACATGATCTCTTGCACCAGGTCCACGCCAAGACGTCAATGGAGGAAGCGGCGGTCCAGCGCCTGGCCGTGGGCTTCCTGCTCCTCTACATGAACGACCTGCCTGTCACGAGGCTCTTCATCCCGCTCCTCAGAGAACGGAGCCTCGGCTCCGTGGAGCTCAGCACGCGACTCCGCGTCACGAGGTTCGTCGTCGTCACCTACAGCTCCTTGGCGGCCGCCTTCGCCCTGAAGGAGCTCCAGAAGCACTGGCCCCTCTTCCACGAGGACAACACCTGGGCCTACAGGACAGTCGCAGCTACGGTAGGTGCTTCTTGAGATCCCTGAGCTTAGAGGTGTTCTAGCCCT
>JADLIF010002622.1:0-21367 GCA_016648015.1 Steinernema khuongi | reverse complement strand
ATATCGAACTTAGATATTCCAAAGCGGGGCTCAGTTTTTCGCTTCGATTTGGTTTGGCTTGAAATGGTTTGCGTAGGTCTATCATGGAACTATTGAAAAGTGTTTCTCGCACCATCGGCGTTCGCACTTCGTCCTGCACACCAGAATATGCAAAAGTTGATATGCTCATACAAACAAACGTATGGCAAGCCAGCTTCGCAATCAAGCCGAAGATGAGTCAGAGGAGCGTCCTGAAGGTGTGATTTAAGTAGTGTTGTTTTACTCATCAGTGTTTTAGCTTTCTGCGGATGCATTCGGGGTGTTATAGCGGACATTTTTGTACTATCCACTGGTCTTATATTGGTTGGACTCGCATTATTGACGCACGGTAAGCAAACAAAACGGAATCTACCGTACACCTAATTCGTTTAGCTGCATCGCAATTTACGGAAGAAAAGCGGCTAGTCTTATTTCTCAGAGTACTATCGTCCGTCGGGTTTTCTTCTTTTGCATTTTACGTGATGATGATCGTTCTCATAATCAGGCACACTGAAGATCTTTCAGTCATCTTATTGAATACTACGCTAAGACAAGTTCCCCTTTTAGACTTAACAATAAGATCATATTTCATTGGATACTTCATGACGGTATGTGCCAACTTGATCCTTAGCTCAACGCCGTTTTAGTTCCACACGGACATCACCCCTAGGATGGCGTTTATCCAAAACCCAGCCTTGGGGCTACTTGTCTTCCAGGCAGTGAAGCGCTTCTTCAACGGAGTGCTCCACGAGGATCACCCTTTTCCCAGTTTCCATGTCTTCTTCGACTGGAGGATTAGGGGCGTGAGATATCTTGTCGCCAATATTTCTACTTTCACTCCTGTATTAGCCATGTTTTATTACATGCAAGGCCCTCTGGAAAGGGTGGCCTATTTCGACAATTTCTGCATTTACAGAATGCTAGCAGCGACCGTAGGTCTTCCCTTCAGGATCCTTTTTCATCCTGTACGTTCAGCCATTCGTCCTATTCTGTGCTGGAACCATGGCAGCCAAGTTACCCAAGGTGGAGAGGGTAATCAAGCTGGGAAAGAGCCTGGAGAGAAAGGAGAGCAGCGGTATTGTACGTCTGAAGCTCGGTTTCCAGTCAATTGGAGCACTGCTGCTGTGCGTTCCTCTCACGCTCGCATATGCGCTGCCGGCAGGATTTTTGATCGTAGCCGCCACAGGTGCAGTTGTCTCATGTGAAAAAAAACATTAAATATTGTTTAGGGCTGGTTGGATTTTGAATTTGCGTCGGCTGTTCATGGTGCAGAAAAAGAACAAAAACGACAGAACAATACTAATTTGCTCAAAAGCCGAATTACAAAAAAAAATAAAAATTATTTCAACTGTCGGAGCATATATATGGAAATAAGAGCCAGAAAGAAAGCACTGCCCTTCACTCTGAATAAATTTACATGCTCCATCTTATCCGTCCAACATAGCCAATGCAAATCGGTCGGGTACCATCAGGGGTAGATTACATGGCAAGTTATCGGCGTTAGGAGCTAGAAATTTCTAAATCTGAAATTAGGAGTTGAATCATACGAAACAAGCAACAGATGTGCTTTTCACACCTTCGGCATTCCGCACTGCATCCTCCACCCCAGAACCGAGAGTCAATATACCCGTCCAAACAAACTTATGGGAAGCGAGGTTCGCAATAGAAACAACCCATATTAGAAATACAGTCAGCCGTTTGTCCTATTCTGTGTCTGCGCGGTCTGGCAAATGAGAAAAATAATTTTCAGGGATGATATATAAATAAAAGCAGATGCGACAGTTCCATAATGCAGATTCTGTTAAAAATAAGGAAATATACAAATAAGCGAGTCGACTAGTGAGTTGATTTGCTTCTGTTTGAGTCGGTGACGATGGTGCTCAAGTTCGGCACATTGGGGCTTGTTGTTCGTCCTTTGCACAGATTGTAGGAATTGTATGCGAACGTGAGTAACTGTCATTCTCTTCATAGAAAAAATGCTTTAAAAATATTTCTCGACACCAGAACGTGATCATATAAAGAAAAATTCAGTGCACAACAGTGATATCCGTTTGCATTGGAAGTGGGTTTTATGCTTGACACATATTTACACTCTACGTTAATTATCGGTCTATTTCTGTTAATAAATGAAGTCTTGTTTGTGGGTTATGGAGGTCCTAGCCTCGCGTAGAAACTAGGACATGTGCTGCAATATAATCTCGTATCTGATGTGTTAAGACAGCAAAATTACCGCCGAAAAAATTCCCTCAGAACTCCGGCTGAATTCTGCCATTAGACGAAGGACGCGAGTTTTGTACCAGGTTAACTGGAGTCAAACAAGAAGAGAACGATTAGCGAGACATTGTAAGAGCTATATGTCTCATTAATCGGTGGTTGTCTACGGTCTCTTCTGAAAGTTGGACGACGGTTCAGACTGACATGTAGACATGTCACTAGACGTGTCCTTAAAAGAGCTCTGCAAATGTCATTTACTCCATTGCTCAGAATGAGCTCGGTCTCGACGATGGATACCAGCTCAGGCCTGCCACAAGAAGGGGATGCAGTTCCAGGACGCAGCGCGAACACAGTCGCTGTTTCACCAGTCGAGGTTAAATCAACGGAAGGCGGTGACGGAGTTGAGCCAAAGGATGTGGAAGCGGCGGAATCTGCGGTGGAAACGATGGAATCTAGAGAGTATGTGTCATGCAAAGGTCGAAAACATTTTTGCAGAGAGTTAAGAAGCGGAGAAGGCGAACGTGGGGAAAACGAAGGTGAAGAGCAGCGGTATGTTGATAGTGAAAGTAGAAGCAATCTAAGCGGAGGCAGCCGAGATGGAGTCGACGATCAAGATGCGCTGAGAGAGACTTCTTCGGGACGCGTCATCCTGTGTTTGCCGTCAGCTCCTCTAACTAGAAGCACCATCCGCCGAGGAACTCTGGATTCCTTAGTCTCCGTCATAAGAGAGAAAACAGACATAGGGTTAACCATGATTTTCACAACGTGCTTTTCCATTAGTTTTTTCTGTTCGGTTTACGTTGGATTGTAGGTAGCATTCGTCACTCCTATGGTAAGAGCTCCTCCTTTCAGGGAAATCAATTTTTCCGATGGAAATTACACTCTTACGTCAAATTATCGCGATCAATCTGCTGATACAAATTCTTCGTTTCATCTTCTTTCGTATATCGTCGCTGGAAGGGAGTTAGTCACTGCAATCGTCTACTTCTTTGTGTCAGCAGTTATAGCCTTCTTTTACAGACGAGGTAACTGAACACTAACGGTAGTCTTGTTTTCTAGAATGGTTGATATCCAGAAGTGGATCTTAGAGAATTTTTTACGTTTTTCGGGTGAGTGTATAATTTCAGCCAAAGACACAATAAAAGCATTCAACGGAAGAAAGCTAGTCGTAGGATCGATAGCTGTTCTCAGTGTTTTGACGGGACTTCTTCTGTTCTTCGGTGTGCTTCTTTTCGACTTTTACAACGAGACCATCGGCGGCTATAGCGAGTGCTCATCGCGATCATTCTCTACAATGGTGTGGACCATCATCTGTCTATCGTATAAATTCGCGTAAGTGAAGTCATTAGGTTGCAGAGATTTCTCCTTAAGTATGATAGAAGGAATTATGAAAGGTGATCGCCAGGATCGGAAGGAGTATTTACGTCGCCAGAGAACTCTATTTTTTATCAGTTCCTTAATTGCCATTGGTGGTCTGATTTTCATTTTAGTAGTAGGTAAACATCGGTAGACTTTTTTAAAGTGATAATGCTAACCATGTATCTTCAGACTGCGGCGGCCAAAAAACTTCTACAGGGAGACGTCTGTTCATTGCGAATTTAATGTTGCCTTGCGTGATGAGTTGTGTCGAATTAATCGTTGACGGAATTCTCCGAAAGTGTGCCGCGTATCGTCGTCCTACCATCGTCTTATCTCATCGTGCTCCTTGATCGTACCTTCTGTTTCATGTTTGTGTTCCGTGTTCGTCTTTCATGTGATTGATTATGACTTTCGATTACCAAATGAAGTTAACGTATTCATACTATTCCAACAAGACTGCGCGCGCATTGTGCGAGAACGACCGCGCAACCAGCAAGCATCAAAAACGAGCGGTGGTACGAGACAGTTGCAGAGCCGAACCAGTTTTGCAAATCAGACAGGTTGGACGCTGATAGCATAACAGACGTACTTTGGTTTGGTGTTCCCCCTGATTGTGTGTACTGGATTCGTTGCCGGTCCTACAATTGCGAGTCCGGATCGCTTCCAGAAGCTATGTTCACTCAGACGCCCTCCTTGAATGATTTTGAACTACATCATGCTAGGATTCAACAAAAGCGATAATTTTATTAGCTGATCGACCGCTAACTCAGGAAAGATATTCCGGTACTGTTAGATGAATCGTTGAACGTGTTCGACTACCACACGCCGCCCACCTCACCTTGATGTTCATTCCTTTCAGACGCATTCTAACGTCCCACCCGCATCACATCTACATACTCGCCCGACCGCTCCTTCAACATCACGCCCAGAGAAAAATCTGTGTAGAACCAAAACTTTGCAGGTGACGGTGTTAGTATCTTAGACACAAACCTGTGCAAATATACATTATGAACAGACACTCTATATACATTGGTGTATGGCAGTATTCTTGGAAGTGTACGGTAGCCAGATTGTATTACAGAAAATAGCAACAGCTCATGCTGGGTGAAATTGGAGAATCGAGCGCGGTTAAATGTTGAAAAGTAAAGCGTTAGTACCAGAATATGGCACAAACCCGTACCGTACCCGAATCCTTACCCGTACCCAACCTCGACAGCTCTGGGCATAAATGTAACCCGTACGAAGTTTTTTGGTTTCTGAAATCTTACTACCGGTCCTGTCCACTATTGTACATATGTATTTATACTAGGATGCTTGACACACGATGCCCTAGCGTTGATTTACTGAATTTCACCAAACCGCCCCCTTAAAGAAAGCTTAAATAAATTAAAAAGGAGCATATATTTCGAAACAAAAAGCAAGAAAGGAAGCTACGGCAAGTATGGCAAACGGTGGCCAAGCCTTGCCTGATAACTCACTAATATCATGACAAAAATTGTTTTAACGCTGTCTCGGGCTGAAGAATGGCAGGAAAGATCCTCGTCTAGCGTTCAAGTTAAATTGGTGTTTGTCTTCCCTAAAGAAGTAAAATCGACATGGGCTGTCAGCCACTGGTTGTGAAATCTGTCCCTTATTCTTTTGGTTTTATTATAGAAACCAGTCACTGCAAAATTTTGCCTAAAAAAGATTTCCAATCTTCCGATTCCCAAGCGCAACCTAATGTGATTCACCCAACTTGAAGAAAGTTTAGAGAAACAAACTTCGCGTTTCCATTCTTGTCTTCAGCGGCATTGTCTCGACGTTTCCGTTCCGGAGGCTGAGTGACGTCAAGTACTTGAGAAAGGGCGTAATAAGGGAAATGCTAAAATTGCTCGACACCGTCATCCATGAAATGTCAGTTTGAGAGATACAAAAAAGGCATCAGAAGGACCGTCCCGGAGCATTCCCAACATGGAGCTCGTCGTGCTTCTTCTCTGTGTCGGCGTTTCTTTGATCTCCGCCAGCGTTGTTCGACGGTCCCCCACGAACTTCATCATCAACGGAGATGTCAGCGGTTACAACGCCTATCCCTCCTTCGTTTCGTTGATGAAACGGGGTCGAAGTAGGAACTTTATCATCGACAGAGCCTAGAGCGTCCATTCCAGGAAACTGTGGCGGAACGGTCGTTGGGAAACGTTGGATCCTTACCGCTGCTCACTGCACGACCGATAGTTCCGTGAGGAAGGTCGCCGTGGAACAGGCGGGACGTAGCCAGTTCGGGAATCAACATTGGATCAAAAGTGTCTTCGCACACCCGGAATACGACAATTTCAGCCTTCAATTTGACATTGCTCTCCTTGAGGTGACCCAACTCCAATCTAGCTTTTACCACCTCTAGTATAGATCGGCGAAGACATCGAGTACAACGACTACGTCCAGCCAATCAACCTCCCTAGGAAGGACATTGAAATCGGGAGCGACGCTATTGCGATCGGCTACGGACTGACAGGTAGGCTCTAAATTGTTCTACTTTGTGCGCTTCACTGTAAGATTCTTTTCAGAATTCAGAGTCTATCCACAGGAGTTGCTGGAAGCACATTCCTATATCAGACCCTGTGACGACGGAGAAGACGACAAATTTATCTGCTTCGGATCCTATGAGGGAAACCTGTGCAATGGAGACTCTGGGGGACCCCTTCTTCGGAAGGACGCAAGGGGAGACACGTGGCAGTATGGACTGGTGAGCTTTGGGAATACAGAGACGTGCCTTCCACAATACGCAAGTACGGCTTCAAACATCGTGTACATTCTTAGCATTGTCTTTCAGCCCACTTCACCCGAGTCAGCTTCTACTGCTACTGGATAGAAGAAACGACTAGAGGAGAGGTGAAATGCCAAGATCCCGAAGCCGAAATGGAAGCCACGTCCAGTGCGCCTCAGGTGACTCCGGAAAACAAGGAAGAAGAGAAAGAAACTCCAGCAGAACAACCCGATGTATGCCTTAGCGTGTACAAAGGAATCTGTGTGTTTGGCAAGAAGGACGGGAAACTTTGGATCAACCCGGTTCTCCCTTTCTAAGTGGTCACAACGACTTTGCAAAGTACTCGATAACTTTATAAGTCGGTTATATGCTTCATGTTTATATCGCTTCATTAAAATTCATTTATTGTGGACCTTACAAAGCACAGATTTATCTGACCTGATAACGAGCTCAATGTGAAAGGCGTGGTTCTCACACCGGTGGACTTACCTTCTCAACTGTATGACGTGGCCCAGAATATTTCTCGTTTCATTGAGCTTTCGACTTCAAATCGTCGAACTCGAACTCGACTCGACTCCAAAATCTCGAACTAGTTCGAGTCGAGTCGAACTGAACTCGGGTCAAAGCATGCTTTAACAGGAAACATCCTCGTTTATCCTTACATTTAAATCGGTATTTGCGTTCCCTAAAGAAGTAAAAGCGACATGGTCTGTCAGCGAGTAATGCCGACTAGCCTGAAAAACAGTGTCGAGTCGACGGTCAGTTAAAAGAGAGTTAAAACAGTTAAAAGAGCGAAGTGATATCCGGCATTGCAAGCACAGTATCTTCTACGCCCGGCTTCGACGATCAGTCCTGTGTTCGCTAATAGATCCCTTTATCCTTTTGGTTTTATTATAGAAATCACTACAAAATGGTTTTGTCCAAAATAGATTTCCGATCTTTCGTTTTCCGTCTTTCGCCTTCAGCGGCATTGTCTCTCATCTCGGAAAAGGGTCGGAAAGAGAAAATGCTAACACTGTCACCCTTGTCATTGTTTCCGATCGGTATAAAAAGACACCAGGAGGTCCGTTCTGACACATTCCCAACATGAAGCTCGTCGTGCTTCTTCTCTGTGTGGGCGCTTCTTTGGTCTCCGCCACCGTCGTTCGGCGCTCTCCCACGGACTTCATCATCAACGGAGATGTCAGCGAGTTCAACGCCTATCCATCCTTTGCGTCGTTGATAAAACGGGGTCGAAGTAGGGGCTTCATCATCGACAGAGCCTAGAGCGTCCATTTCAGGATACTGTGGCGGAACTGTCGTTGGGAAACGTTGGATTCTGACTGCTGCCCACTGCACGGTCAAACGTCCGGTGCAAAAAATTGCTGTGGGACAGGGTCGCACAACCCAACTCAATGTTCGATACAGCGTTAAGGAAGTTTTCCGGCACCAGTACTACAATTACAGTGTCAAAGTACAGACAGATGGCTTCGACATCGCACTCATCGAGGTAATAAGATTCTATCGCCTCGTAGTTATCACCTTTCCTAGACTACTAGAGACATCGAGTTCAACGACTACGTTCAGCCAATCAACCTCCCTCGGAACTACGTTAAGGTGGGCACCGATGCTACTGCGGTTGGCTATGGACGGACACGTAAGCGTACTTATTTGTCTCCTGTCGTTATCGTATATCTCAGAACATTCTACAACTTACCGCATTTAGAATGGAAGGTCCCATCAAAGAGGTTGCTGGAAACGCGCTCGAAAACTAGGCCCTGTCCTAAGGGACAAGATGACAAATTTATCTGTTTTGGATCGAAAAAAGGAAACACCTGCAAAGGTGATTCAGGAGGACCACTTCTAGGAAAGGACGAGGAAGGAGTCACGTGGCAGTACGGGATCTCGACCTATATTGTCTTCAGTCGACATACAAATACTTGCCTTCCGCAATATGCAGGTGCTTCAAGAATCGTGTACATTCTTAGCATTGTCTTTCAGCACACTTCACTCGCGTTAGCTTCTACTGCGACTGGATAGAAGAGACGAGCAGAGGAGAGGTGAAATGCCAAGATCCCAAAGCCGAGATGGAAGCAACGTTTTTTTGAAGCCATTTGTGTGTTTGGCGGGAAACTTTGGATCAACCCAGTTCTCCCTTTCTAAGTGGTCACAACGACTTTGCAAAGTGCTCGACAACCTTATAAATCTGTTCTGAGTTCGGTCTGCTTCATTAAAATTCATTCACCACGGACCTTAGGAAGCGGAAGCACTGATTCGTCTTTCTGATTCTGATTAAAAACCCAACGAGGCAACCGTTCGCACTTTCTTTTGCTTCTCTATTTATCATCGATAGTTGTAAGCAGTGGTACCGACTAGAAAGTTGAGTCAAAAGTCAAGCTTAACTTAACTTAACTTAACTTTTCTTCAAGGCATTCTCGAAAGTACATTTCACTCGATAGAGAAATCGAGCAGGTTTGAGACTCGGCTCGGAGGGCGTTTCAGAACCGAGTCGAGATCTCTGGTTGTAAGCAAGCAGATTCAGAAACTTCAGACGCGGAAGCTTCTTGATCAAACGTCAACTTATCATTCAACAGCCCAAGGCAGAAAAATCTTCACAAGATCTTTTTTTGCTTCTGGTTTGCGCGTCTCGAGACATCAGAGGAATGCCATTGTGTCGATCCTACATAAAACGGAGCGAGGAGGACCGTCCCCAAGCATTCCCATTATGAAGCTTCTACTCCTCCTGCTCTGTGTGGGCTTCAGCTTGGTCTCCAGTTCCGTCGCTCGACGATCCCCCACGAACTTCATCATCAACGGAAGTATCAGCGATCACAACGCGTATCCCTCCTTCGCTTCGTTGATAAAAAACCGACATAGTAAGAGCTCCATTTCCGGCAGGGTATCGAGAATCTATTCCAGGATACTGCGGCGGAACCATCGTAGGTAAACGTTGGATTCTGAGTGCCGCTCACTGCGCCAAAGGGGAAGAAGTCACCTTGGGACAGGCTGGTCCAAACACGGACCGTTTTGAAGTTCAACATAGCATAGAAAACGTCTTCGTTCACAAGAACTACCACGGAGAAGGAAAGAACTTTGTATTGGGCTTTGACATTGCTCTGTTTGAAGTAATGCGGCGTCATGCATTCTCCTTGTCACAACTTCTTTTAGACCACTGAAGAGATCCAGTTCAATGACTACGTACAGCCGATCAACCTTCCTAGGACGGATATTGAGATTGGGAGTGACGCCATCGCGGTGGGCTACGGTCAAACAGGTGGGCTTCTTGTTAACCTCAAAACGGTCCCTGAAGGCTCATACATAGTCTCGGATCAGATAAGATTGCTCGAGTTCCCGCAACGATCTACGAACAACGTCCCACAGCGATCATGATAATCTGATAATCTAATTTTGTTCAAACAATATGACTATGAGCAAGCCTTGAGAGAATTCTTCTGGAACCTTCCACTGCTTTGTTCGATAACTTCTAAATTGAATTCAGAATGGGGAGCATATGCACAGGAGTTGCTGGAAGCACATTCTAAGATCAGACCCTGTGATGACGGGAAGGACGACAAATTCATCTGCTTTGGGTCCAAGGAAGGAAACGTGTGCAATGGAGACTCTGGGGGACCCCTCCTTCGAAAGGACAAGAATGGAACCATTTGGCAGTACGGGGTAGTCAGCTACGGACATCGATGGCACGGAAAATGCCTCTCGAAATACGCCTGTAGGGCTATGGTTCTCCCTCTTGACATAACCGTTGGAGTTTAGCCTTTTTCACTCGCGTCAGCTACTATTGCGACTGGATAGAAAAGACCACCAGAGGAGAAGTGAAATGTCAAGACCTGGAAGCTGAGGAACCCCAAGTGGAAGCCACTTCCACCCCGCCTCAGGTGACACCGGAAAATGTGGACGAAGGGAAGGAAGATCCATCAGAACAGCCGGATATATGTCTTAGCGAGATCCACGGAATCTGTGTGTGGGGAGTGAAGGATGGAAGAATTTGGGTTAACCCCAATCCGCTTTTCTAAACGTCTACTTAACCTTGCTAATTTGTGACTGCATAAATTTTTTTATAACGTCACAAGGCGCAACCTTCGTGAACAATCGCCAATTTCATATGATTCAACAGGCGCCAACCTTCACGCTTCCATTTTCCTTTCTGAGTCATTGTCTCGCATCGAAGACTTAAGGACATCAAAAATTGAAAGGAAACTTCGAAAAGAAATATGAAAATAGCTCGTCGCTGTCATTCATGAAATGGCGCTTTAGAAGAAACATAAAACAGCTCGGCTCTTCCTCAGTCATTCCCAAAATGGAACTCCTTTCCCTTCTTCTGCTTGTAGCCGCCAGCCTGGTCTCCAGCTCCGTCGTTCGACGGTCTCCCACGAACTACATCATCAATGGAACGCGCAGCGATTACAACGCCTATCCCTCCTTCGCTTCGTTGCTGGAACGGCGCAGCAGTAAGAGTCCGATTAGGTTAAGGGTATTAAGCGCTCAATTTAAGGATACTGTGGCGGAACTGTCGTTGGGAAACGCTGGATTCTTACGGCTGCTCACTGCATCGGTAATCCTGTGATAGAAGTCGCCTTGGGACAGGCGGGACGTAGTGGAAGCCCATTCGTGACTTGGCATAGGACCAGAAGAGTCTTCGTGCACGAGAAATACGACGCAGGAAGACACCAACAATTGGGTTTCGACATTGCACTTTTGGAGGTAATTTAACCCCACCAACCTTTCCAATCACTTCTCACAGACCCACAAGGAGATCCAGTACGACGACTACGTCCAGCCAATCAACCTCCCTAGAAAGGATATTGAGATTGGGAGTGACGCCATCGCGGTGGGCTATGGATGGACAAGTACGGGACGTCCTACACAGGAGTTGCTGGAAGCGCACTCGAAGATTGTGCCTTGTGTCCCTCATCATCGGAATAGCAATGTCATCTGCTTTGGATCCGAGGAAGGAAACGTGTGCCGCGGGGATTCAGGTGCACCACTTCTTCGCAAGGACAAGAATGGAACTACTTGGCAGTACGGACTGGTCAGCTGGGGCGAATTCAGTGGAGTTTGCTTTCCGGAATACGCATGTACGGATTTGAGTGTCCTGATTTGTGAAAGTACATATTCTCGTTCAGCCTACTTCACTCGCATCAGCTACTACTGCGACTGGATAGAAGAGAAAACCGGAGGAGAGGTGAGATGCCAAGATCCCAAGGCAGGGGAAGCCCAAGTTGAAGCGACTTCCATCGCACCTCGGGTGGAAGCTAGCTCAAATCACCCCGAGACGACCCCACAACACCCCAACGAAGGAAAAGGAGCTCCGACTGAACAACCGAAACTAGGGAAGTGTATTGTCGAGGTGATGGGAATGTGCCTGGCCCGTGTGGAGAATGGAGAGATTATATTGCCCATGCCAAGTTTTAACGTCTAAACATCGACTCCATTAATTCTGCTTATTGGCTTTTTATTTTATCGCCGAGCATAAAGCATTTTATCTGTGATGTAAAGTTATATGTATAAATGTCGAAGTCCAAGCTACTCCCAATCCGCCCGGAGTGACACAGGATAACACAGAATCTGTGTGTGGGGCGTGAAGGATGGAAGAATTTGGGTTGACCCAGATCCGCCCTTCAAAGTGTTTAGTCCGCATAAACGTTAACTATGCTAATTGTTTATTCATAAATTTGCTGTTTATGTCATATTATCGAACGTTTATTGTCTAAGCGAACCGAATCTAAACCGAACTCAATCAAAAAATCGACCGACGGTCGGTTCGGATCGGATCTAGGCCAACTCTAATGACGACTCTAATCAATATAAGTTGCTGGTGAACAGTGAAGCCGGAGTCGAATGGGACAAGTCACTTTTTGTTCGACTGGGAAGGCCAAGAGGAGAGTTGAGAATGGTTCGATTCGATTCTCATCTCTGCTTTTCCAGGCGACTTGTCAGCTTCACTGCTGGTGAATGGACAAAGTTCAATCCAACGGTAAAGCCATGTGTTCGCCATCCTTTCTCAGATCGACTTCATCCGAACATGATCCTTTTCTTTTAATCCCATTTTACTTTATAAGGAAATTGCTTTGATAACAAGGTTAAGCTGCTGATGCCGTTGATAGCTTTGAGCAATTCAGAGCCTTTTCTAAGCAGTTTTCGCGAACGTTCTTCCTCTTCCATTTCACGAACATTGGCGTTAGTAGTATTGTTATCGTTTTGTGCGAATTCAAACAAAATGACATTTTGCTTTAGGATTCTTACGCTCTTCTTTGATATCAGTTGTTCTTCTGTGAAGTGCGTCATGCCTTCTAACTTTTTAAACAACAAAAGCCTAGAATATTCACAAGAGTCCCTTTATAAGGCGTCTTCTTTCTGATTTCCTCTATTAGACGTCCACAATGGTGACCGCTTCTCTCTTCTTGATCTGTATCGGCGTCGCCACCCTCAACAGCGCCTCCTCCAGCCGAGTCCCCCGCGCACCAACTGACTTCATCGTCCATGGAGAGCCTTCCCCGTATCACTCCCATCCGTGGTACGCACGCGTCCGTGAGCAAGACAATGACGGTAACATCACTGTTTGCGGAGGTTCTGTAATCGGCGAACGATGGATCCTGACAGCGGCCCACTGTATTGATGGTGGAGAGATGACTGTTTTTGTGGGTCACAAAGATGAGCTGAGCGTTGAGCCACACAACATTTATGGTATTTACAAGGCCATCCTACATGAAGACTACCGTTCTGAATGGGGTTTAGCCGACATTGCTCTTCTGAAGGTACTCAATGAGTTATTGTTTTCTTTTTCTTTAACACGCATTTCTTCAGACCGCAAAGCCGATCACCTTCAACGAGCACATCCACCCTATCCGCCTCAGCCAGGAATCCTTGAATGTGGGTTCTTCAGCCACGGCGATAGGATATGGACACACAGGTAGTCCTCTTGTGCTGGTTAAATGTATCAATGTGAGAACTTATAGAAGACGGCTCAACTCCGGACCGACTGCTCGAAACGACGGGGAAGATTATGGAGAGTCCCTTCGCAATCGACCAGTTGAGCGAAATACTTATTTTTTTCGGAGGTGGACGGGGGAACATATGCAACGGAGATTCTGGCGGACCTCTACTCAAAAAGGATGAGAATGGAGTGGCTTGGCAGTACGGAGTAGTTGACTTTTTTACTGGAGGTTGCCTGAGCGGAAATCCCAGTAAGATCCCATGTAACAGCTTGAAGTAACATCTGAATGTTTAGCCGGGTTCGCTCGTGTGAGCTACTACTGCGATTGGATAGAAGAGAAGACCGGAGGAGAGGTGAAATGCGAACAACCGGAATCCAAGGTCGAAACTCCTAATCCCCCTGAAGTGAGCTCGGAAAGCAAGACGGAAGAAAAGTGTATCTTCGCGCTCAAAGGAGCATGCTTGGTCCGAATCAGGAATGGAGAGATTGTCGTTAGTTTCCCGACGAACTACTGATGAACGTGGATGCTCTACTTGTATAGCTCTAGGAATAAATATTCTTGTTCTGCATTTAGTTACTGTTAACTTGCGAGAAGTGCTAGAAGTGCTTTGGACTAGTTTTAATTGTCAACTTACGGGAGGTTAGAAATCAATAACCGTTTGACATGCCACACCTATATCAACAATAAAATCTCAATTCCAAGTCGACGTAATCCAGCCATAACGCATCCATCAGAAGCCCTGAAAGTTCGAGGCTGTCGCTTTCTTCGAAAAGCATTTACCGCGCTTTGCCCATTTTGAGCAAAGGAAAAAATTGGTTTACCCTTGCTCTGGTATTGACTTCTGCATAGCTATTCTTTCAATTGTCTAGTGCACTGTAGTCCACCAAATTTTGAAGGGACCGTGACGATAACTAATTCTGCAAAAGTTTTAGAACATTTTCAGCTTTTTATAGAGGTAAACAATCATACAATATTTTAATAGTTGTTTATTGATTTCAGGATATGAAATCATCATTGCCAGTGTCCTTGTGGATATCGAACGACCGTCTCATTCGCTAAAATTCTTGTTGGGACATTTTAGAGCTGCATTTTAACAACAAAAAGGCATACTATTCTGGGACACCGAAAACAGTCGCCCATTGTTCTTCACCAAGGACATGACACATTCCGTTTGACTCGCCTTAAAGCTCCTTTTCCTATACAATAGTCATGTATCACTTTAAAAGACGCTCCTATCGTCCCCTTACAACGCCTCGTCCAGAATGGCGCTCGTGTCTTCCCTCCTCTTCTTCTTCGGTGTAGTCGCCACCCTTAGCTTCGCCTCCCATAAACGAGAGCCTCGCGCAGCGACGGATTTCATTATCAATGGAGAGCCCTCACCTTATCACTCAAACCCGTGGTACGCACGCGTCACTGAGATTCTCGAAGGCGGAGAATTGTACCTTTGTGGAGGTACCGTAATCGGCCAAAGGTGGATCCTTACTGCGGCACACTGTGCTAAGCATGGTGGACCGATGTTCATTAAAGTGGGGCACAAAGATGAGATTACTGTGGATGTCCAACAGAAAATGTATGATGTCACGGCTCTACCGATGGAGTTCTACGATCCTGTTCTAAAGATGGCTGACATTGCTCTCCTAAAGGTGCTAAGAGTCAGCTGTTCCGTTCCTAAGCTGCATTTCTTTAGACCGCAGAGCCGATCGCCTTCAACGAACATGTCCAGCCTATCCGCCTCAGCCGGGAATCCTTGGGCGTGGGCTCCTCAGCCACGGTGATAGGATATGGACAAACAGGTGGTCCTTATCTACTGGTTAAATGTGCAAATGTGAGATCTTCTAGAAGATGGCTCATCTCCGGACAGATTGCTCGAAACGACGGGGAAGATTGTGAATGCCCCTGACTTCTTCAACGAGGACTTCTACAAAGAACTACTTATGTTCTTCGGAAATGGTACGGGAAGCCCCGCCGATGGAGATTCCGGCGGACCTCTTCTCCTAAAGGACAAGAATGGAGTGACGTGGCAGTACGGTGTAGTGAGCTTTGTCCTTCAGGAGCCCATGTGTAGCTCCGAATGTCCCAGTAAGAGTCACCGTCAATAGGCTAAGCAATTGTATATGCATTTTCAGCTGCCTTTACTCGTGTCAGCACCTACTGCGATTGGATCGAACTAATGACCGAGGGAGAGGTAACATGTCAAGACCCTAAAGCCGAGGCAACTACTCCAAACCCCGGTGAGGTGACGCCAGAAAGCGAACAACCCGAGGAGTGCGTCTTTGCTCTCAAAGGAATCTGCTTGGTTCGGTTAAGGGATGGGGAGATCGTCGTTGGCCTTCCTAATAAGAATTTGTGAATGTTGGCAAGTCGGATTCCATTTTCACCTCGTAAATAAATCTTTTTAATTCTGGCATTGTTAGATTTGATTTAGGACTTTTGGGTTGAGGTTACAAAGGTTGAGCGGGGAAACAACTGATTGGAATCAGTGACGGGCAACTGTCTCAAAATCTGAACAGGCTCGAGCACAAGCCTGCTTGTTTGCTGCAGGGGACACGAGCTCGAGCATGCTCGTTTTCATGAAACTAAACGAGCTTGATTCTCGTGCTCGTACTGCTTTATTTATGCTCGACGCGTTCCCATCACTGATTGGATTAGAAACAAGCTATTGTGCTATTTACAAGTGGGGGAGAGGATTTTTAGGGAACGGAAGATTTACAGTACTGCTGACTTTGGCTGTAAAGTCACAACGTTCGAAAAAGTGCGGACGAAGGCCTTCGCATCGCCAGCAACCTGACCTAGCTACCTGCATCGCAACCTGAAAAATCCAACGCGTTCATCACACATTCCATCGCAACCTGAACAGCATTCATACCCAAAATCCGGGGTGTGACCTCCTTCCGTTGCCCATTTGATGTTTTTTGCTCCTCTACCGCTCACACTACGGAACAATAAAACATTTTTAACGCTTCTTCCAACTTCAAAGCGCGTCCACCGACCGCGCAATGCGATGCGAACTCAGTTTCCGGTGGCATTATCACTGGCAAACAATGTAGAAGGTGTCCATGGCAGAGGTAACACCGAGCGAGGCACCTGTTAAAACTTGGTTATTCGACTCGCGATGCTCCCTGCCGGAGCGCCCGTCAACGGAAACGCAATGAACGGCTTTGCCCCGAAACCGGACAATTCCCAGGAGCCCGGAAGCATGGTCCCGCAGTACCCGATGTGGGGGAACATGTTCTCCCACATGACTTCGATGCCGGCATATATGCAGATGCAGCCCCATATGCCAGGATATATGCCCCAGGTACCGCACATTCACCAGATGCATATGCAGCAGATGGGGATGGGGCAGTTTCCCCAGAATATGGGCTATCCGGGAATGCCTCCCATGCCCACCGTGCCCATGCCAATGCCCATCAATCCCCAGATGCCGATGGAGTCCGTCCCCCAGCATAATACTCCTGCTGTGACCTCATCCCAGCCTGTGGTCACATATCCTACTCCGTCCTTGCCTGCTGTACAGCCTCAGCCCACAGTCGAGAGCAAGATCTTCCCCATCCACGTCCAGAATCGGTGCCAACTCCAAGGAGACAACAAGAAGTACGAAGTGGGAGTAGACGAGGTTTCCAGGAGGATCCTCGGCCCAGAGGGGATGAATGCCACAACTCTGGAGACGTATCTTAGAATGTAAGTTTGCCCAAGCATTGCCCTAATCTTGACTTCCATCTTCAGCGCAAAGACCAAGAAGGACATAGAAGAGTTCCGCGAAGAGCTGAGCAAGATCAACCTGAAGATCACCACGAAGAAGCGGAAGGTGACGGAGAACACCTGCTTCTCCGCAATCACCGAAGGCGAAGGCCACGACTTCGCGAAGGCTTTCGCCGCGATCCTCAGGGAGGTGCGTCTCTCGGCCGTGGTGGGACCCGAACTGGCCCGCACGAGCCAGATGAACCCGGTGGTCTTCGGACAGTGCAGGACGTTCATCGACCAGTTCTTGAACATGTTCCCTCGCGAGCTGGTTCCCGAGAAGAACTCGCCCTTCTACGACCTCTTCTGCATGACTCACGCTTTCGGCGTCGATGGACTTAAGGCGATTCTGGCCGCGATATCCGACATATTCGACGCGGCACAGAGTTACAACCACAATCTCCAGGCAACGTACCAGGCTACGACGTTCAACAACTATGGAGGCATGAACATGGCGGAGGTGAGTGTTTTGTCCTATAAAATTCCAAAGTTCCGCATATCATGTGGGTGGATCCAAAAGTCCTGGTAATAAAAATTTCAATGGTTTACCTCCAAACCCATCAATGATCCTAAATTTTCAGAGATTCGTCCAAGAAACTTGCGACTTACGCGCGCTGATAAACCTCAACCCCTGTCACGGAACCGCCGAACCCGAACCAGATCCGATTTCCTACACCGTACCCGCAAGGTTCACCCTCCCAGGGATGAACCACAGCTACAAGGTCACCCTGGCGGAGATTAAGCGGCGCCTTGACCACCCAGAGCTGATGAACTCCTCGACACTTACTGTCTTCTTGAGGAAGGGAAAGAGGAAGCACGGAGGAAAGAGTCTTCGCGAAGAGCTCCAAAAGTACAATGTCAGCCTCAGCTCAGGGAAGAGAAAGGCCCGGCCACACACCGTCTTCACTGCGCTGACGGAGAGTGAAGCGCAGATTATGGCGGAGCAGTTCGGCCAGCTCGCCAAGGACTACTTAAGGAGCCCGTGTGCGATCTTCAGGAAACACGTTTACGAAAACAACATATTCAGTCCCCAGACGTTGCAGTCGGTCAAGTTCGCCTTCTCTTGTCTCCTCTCGATACTGGAGGCGGACCAGAGCCAGCTCACCGACAGGAAGCCCTCACAATCTAGGATGACCCTTGCACTGGACATCGAAAAGGCATTAAAGCATCTATCAGCGCTCACCCACGGGTTCGGTGTCATCGCCCTCAGGGAGGCTCTAGAGGCGTGCATCCCTTTGACTGAAACTTCAAGATAATCTATTTCCCATATGTTAAAATAAAAAGTTATATTTTTTCCCTTCGTGGATCGAGTGATGGTTTGCGGATATCTATGAACTGTTAGCAGGCCATACTTCTACACCGACGGCGCCGAAAAAAGGCAAAAAACAGATGTACACTACGCCGTCGGCGTAAAAGTATGGCCCTGCCTTAACACTAGTGTTGAGATAAAAACAAACTAAAGGCTTGACCACAATTTGTTCGCTTCCGCATTGGCATTTGTTTACACAAAAAACCGCAAACGCACGGAAAATCAGCGGCAGAAAGCAGCAAAAAAGGCCGACAAGTTTTGGAATTTTTTTGTTCGTAGTAGGCGGATGCTGGAGCGAACGAATTGTGGCCAAGCCTTAAAATATGTTAAATTTCACTTTTAATTTTGCCCTAAAACAACCTCCTTCGAGACTCTTCTACCAGAAACGTATCTTCAGAAGAACGCTCATATTCTAGCAAAATGACATTTCCTTCCGGGAAGAAGACGCCGTTGTTCTCGCCATGATTCATTCCAAAATATCAAAAGGCGACCGAAATATCAACGGCTTTGTCTTCACTGTCCTTATAAGATGCCGCTCCTTCGCCCTTTATCAAGCGAGTCAGCAATGACGTTCTTGTCGTTCCTCTTGTATCTGTCCGTTGGAAGCACCCTGGGCTATGCCCCATCCAATCGCGCCTCTCGCGCCGCTACTTCATTCATCATCACCGGAGATCCTTCACCTTTCCATTCCCATCCTTGGTACTCTTTCCTAGTTTCCGTCGACAAAACCACCAATTCCACGCACATATGTGGAGGTACCGTAGTCGGTGATCGATGGCTTCTTACAGCCGCGCACTGCGTGCTCCCACCGTATCATTCTGGGACGCCCACAAACGATGTGTTTGGAGTGGCAATGCTCGCGAAGACGACGTTCGATGAAGGACATCCGAAGGAGAGAACGTACCGCTTCAAAACCGTAATTGCCCCGGAAGGCAGTATAAGATACGACGATGACATTGCTCTGATAGAGGTGAGTGTGTAGGCCACCTAGGATGCTAGAGGCATATCGGGTTCTTCTTTGCCAGATGTTTCCATGTCTACCGTTAAAATCTCCCAATCTTTACAGATTGATAGGCCTATCACGTTCGATGAACACGTTCAACCGATCCGGCTAGCCAGAGAAGACTTGGAACTCGGTTCGTGGGCCAAGGCCATAGGATACGGCACGACAGGTATTCCTTAAGCCACAGTATGACACTATCTAATGTGTATACAGAATCGGGAGGTCCTTCTGATCGACTGTTGGAAACAACAGCCCGTATCTTAGAGGCTGATTCCTGCAGGAATGGTTCTATCTTCGTTGACGACTCCATGATTTGCCTCGGAGAGGGTAAAGGAAACGTGTGCACTGGAGATTCGGGAGGACCTCTGCTGAAGGAGGACGAATTTGGAGTAACGCGGCAGTACGGAGTAGCTAGCTTTACTACATCACCAGTTCAAAGCTGCACAGATGGATATCCAAGTAAGGTTGTAGGCAGGGAGTTGTGGTAACAGGTGCTTGTTTAGCTGCCTTCGCTCGAGTAAGTTATTACTGCGATTGGATCCATCAAGCGACCGAAGGAGAAGTGGCCTGCAGTGACAATAACTATTGAAGCTGACGTCGAAGGCTTCAATATGTTGTTTTCCGAATAAGTTGATATCATGGAAGTAGCTCGATCTATGGGATAAGACAAGCAGGCGGAACGGGCGAAATTGAAGAGAACGAACTGTAGCATAGGGAAAGAGGGTCGGCATATTCGACATTTGGTTGTGTAGTATCTATAGATGATATTTCTAAGGGTGATATTTCTTATATTGGTAGAAACAGGCTATTTTGAAATGTTATATTTGAACCCAATGGATACAGCAGGCGCTAAAGTTGATTACATATCGAGCTACTCTAATTTCACCGTTTTCAATGTTCTACGACGAACAATCAAAAAAAGCATGGACGATTTCTAATCACCGTATTACTCATGCTGATAAACGTCCTTCCCATCGCTGGGAACGTGACGTTGCTACCTGTATGGCAACCTGAACACCACATGTGTTAATCCAATGAACATATCACACATGACAATAACATATCTCACTTCATCGCAACCTGAACAGCATTCATACCCAAAATCCGGGGTGTGACCTCCTTCCATTGCCCATTTGATGTTTTTTGCTCCTCTACCGCTCACACTACGGAACAATAAAACATTTTTAACGCTTCTTCCAACTTCAAAGCGCGTCCACCGATGCGATGCGAATTCATTTTACGGTGGCACTATGCGGTGCAAAAACATAGAAGGTGTTCATGGCAGAGGTTATAGTTATTTTGCTATAACTCGGTTATTCGACCCTGAACAAGTCCATGAATGGAAACGAGGGGCAATTCTTAGGAGCCCGGCGTGTCCCAGCGATGCCCGGAAAACATGTGGGGCATGTTTCAAAAACCGGCACATATGCACCGTATACAGCGTAAACATCCGGGACTCTCTTCCCTTCTAAATGTACCACTTCCAGCTCTGTTCTTCACAAAACAAACTTGCATGTCTTACACTTCATTTTATTCTGGTAAAAGGCAATCAATGACAACGACTCGAGTGGCTCTACTCGGTCAATAGAACTAACCCACCACAAAGAATATTTTCTTCATTCGAATCCTCATGCACGATGAAAGCGACGTAGATCCGGCAACTTGGGTCACTGGGATGATTAACGTAATACAAATGTTTTGATGAACTTTGTATACCTTCGATCTTCCCAAGAATCCTCGGATCAGCCGACTCCAATGGCATCCGCTGCATATCGGAGGTAAATTGAAAACTATGTTCCGGCAAAAGGTAGGAAGCAGTACTATGAACCATCTTGTTGGGTGCCAGCTTCCGCGGGTCCATCTGCTTCCAGCGACCAATTATTTCTACAGCGGCGCCAAAACTGAAGAGGCCACTGATTAGTACTGTGCATGCTTCCGAGAAGAACCAGTCCGCCCAGAAGCTGTTGGAGGGAAGATCCGGCATTTCACCCAATTCTAAGTGGCTGACGATAGACGGGATGTAGATGGACCGTAGGTTCCCCACGGGAACA
>JADLIF010002621.1:0-49889 GCA_016648015.1 Steinernema khuongi | reverse complement strand
GGGCTGCCAGTATCGATCCGCGCGGCGCGGGAGGACGAGGGCCAGAGCGCGCCCTCTTCGTCCTTCGATCGCCCGCTCCTTCCGCCCAGCTCGTCACCGGGAGCCACAATAGGCTTTGTCCGGCCTTAGGTATGCCTGGGTCGGGGTCCGCGCAGTAGCGATGGTTTTCGTGCTTCGGGGAGGACGAGAAACCATCGGGCGGGCCGTAGATTCTCCCAAATGCATCCATCCTCTGCAGAATGGAGCCTCTTCCGGACTCGGAACGCTTCGTCCGCCTGGAACGCACCCTGGAGCAGCTCCAAGAGAACGTGCGCCAACTCGGGGTCATCGCCTCCTGCTTCCAGCCCCAGAGCCAGGAGCCCTTCAACCAGCGCCTGCACACTCTCATCTCGGGCCTCCAGGAGCTGGACGCGCTCCGGAACCACTTCGCCGACGTGAAGGTGCCTCTGGCGCTGCTGGACTGCATCAACGAGGGCCGGAACCCGAACGTCTTCGACCGGGAGACCCTCAAGGAGGTCGAAGCCCGGAACGCCGCCGTCAATGGGAAGATAGAAGTGTACAAGAAGTTCCACGCGCTGTTGCTGCACGAGCACGGCCAGGAGATGCCCAAGGAGGTGGAGATGTACCTGCAAGCCAGGCCCGAGCTCCTCGAGGGTGTCGACGGAGTCGAGCTCAAGAAGCTCGACTAGAGACGTTGTTGTGTTGCTCTGTAGATGGTCCAGGGCTGAAGAATAGGGTTGGCATCCGATCGTATTCCCCCCGCTCTTAGGCCTCTCTTAGGGGCACCCTCCTCCTAGGCTATAGTACTGTTTAATCCACGAAATTCTTAGTTCTGGCCCGTGGCACTTGATGGGTCATCGCTGACGGCTCCGCTCACTATACTCCGAACGACCTACTTGAGATCGGATGCCAGCCACAGCCTGCAGACTGATAATTTGATCTCTATGTTGTGAGTAAATAGTTTGTGGTGTCACCTGGAGCGTCCCGGCCGCAGGCCAGAAGATAAGAAGGCACACATGCGCGCCCTAGGAAAGTCGTAATTTCTCACCGCGTCTGCCATGTGACTCCAGGGCCCCTCCTTCTCCGGGACTTCAAGAACGGGCGTCGGCGCGCTGATAACACAGACGGGAGCCGACTCGTCGTCGTTACAATGTTCGTCGCGTTACAATACAGCGCCGTCGGCGGCGCACTTTTCGTACTTCGGCTCCGCGTGTCCTTCCGAGCCCTCGTTCCGTGTTCGCTAAGCCGATTCGCCATAGTACATGGCCGTGGCGGCTCACCCCAGGGCTATAAGAGGCGGCGGAGCGCCCCATTCACAGAGCGCCGGCCTTCGAGGGATCCGAGGGAGAGCGGAGGTACTCGGCGCCATCGATTTTCACGTGTTCCCGCGAATGTCGCCAAAGTGCGACGAAGATAGATCCGTCGTACTTTGTATCTCGTGTAAACAGTAAGGGTACGTTAGAGTGGATGGACGCAGTCGGCCGCCCGTTCCTGGAGGTGTCGCGGAGAGTTCTGTTTTGACGCCTTAGGGGGTTTGGGACCGAGTGAACCAAGGGCTTAGGCGATGCTCCAGGCCTATAAAATGAAGGGGTAAAGCGTGCATCCTTAGCCGTTATCTGCCCTCACCTGCTCAGGACGAAATCCAAGTTCTTTAGGCCATCTCAGACTATGGAAACTTATGTCTCTCCATGGCCCTGTCTATGTGCAGAGCAGTCTAGGTCTAGCATCCCTAGCGTCTATGTCTAGACATTCTCCATGTCTATGTCTACTCAAATATTCGTCGCCCTCCTTCCTGCCCTAGTCCACGTCCATGTTTAGTGTCTCCTCCTACACCCACTACAAACGTCTAAGATCCCCCCCACCGCATTTCGTCATCCTCATTACTAACTCCCACCCTCCAGTGCGTTCTTTGCTGTTTTCGCGTCTGTTTTTGTTTGTTCCCCACGGTCGTCGGTCGCCTGTCGCCGTACTTAACCTCCGCGGCGCGGTCAGCCTGACGCAACAGCCTTCGTCATCTTCTGGGAGGGGAGGGGGGCGGGGCCGGGTGGCGGCGCTGCCATTAGCGGCCGCGGAGAGCATTCAGTCGCGTCGTCGTCGTCGGCGGCGGCGGAGAGGGAGAGCTTCTTCCTCTCCGCGCAGATCGATGCGCCCCGGAGGGAGCCAAGTGATTAGTGGGAGGAGGACACGTAGGGAGTGGATCTATCGGCCCAGGCCCTACAGAATGCGTTTGGCTGTTTACAGGGGCTACTTGGGCGCTTTTGAAGCTTTTACAACAGTTTCGCAATGCTTTCAATCTACTTTGAACCCCCGCAGGGCGCCGCTCCACACTCTGATGGCCCTATTTACCCTGCTCCTTCTCGTTCGCGTCTCGCCACTAGGTCTGCTTCTTCAGATTTCAAAACGCGTCGTGTGCTTTTGTTTATCGCGTCGTGCCCCCTGACTCCGCTTTCGTAACGTGACTCAACGCTCCGTCGCTTCAGATGAGCTCCTCGCCCTCCATGGACTCATACATCGAATCGGAGCTGTGCTCCCGAGTCCTCGAGCTCACCTACGCCAAGATCCAGAACCGACCGCGAAAGTCGAACCTCCGCCGCTCCCTCATGATCTACAACGTGATGATCAAGGCCAAAGCCCAGTAAGTTTTTACATCCTACTTCTCTAGAGCATTTATTCGATTCAATAGAGCAACAGCTACAAGCCCCCTTCTTACCCCCACAAAAGGACCCTCCCTCTATCCTCCTCCTTCTTCAGGGCCGAGATCTCCCGCTCTTCTCCTCGCACCTCCCTCTCCGTGCCCACTCCCGCTCCAGTAGCCGTCGCCGTGGCCAAGCCCGCCAAGACTGGCCACAAGAAGGCCGAACGCAAGGTGGACGGCCCCGTGGAGTACCGAGTCAGGGATCTGGACGAGAGCTCCAAACGGCCGCGCTGGTACCACCGCCTACTTCAGCTGCCGTTCGCCACTGAGGCCGTGGAGGAGGCGCTGGCCGCCGAAGACGCCTCCGTGGTCCCAGAACTCTGTGAAGACCTGTTCGCCGAGGAAGAAGAAGACTTCGACGCGCCCCCCACCGTCTTTCAGTCGGACTCTTCTTCGTCGGACGAAGAAGAGGAGGAGGAAGAGGCCGGCCGCGACCTCCCGGGACGAAAGAGGAAAACTTCGGACCCGCGACTCTCCACCGCCGAGAAGCGCTACTGCTCCTTCGAGAACGTCTCCGAGCTCGAGGACGACGAGTCGGAGGAGGACGACTGCGACTGCACGGCCCCTTTCTTTCGCGGCAGGAGCCAGTCCGCGCCCATCTACGGCTGCACGGGTTACGGTCGTGTCACGGACCAGCTGGTTCCCGGGGCGAATCTGCAAGTAGCCTCCTGCCACTGAAACGCGCCGCTGAGGGTCCACAACTGCCGTCTTGCATATTTGTTGCTTCTTGTTGTCCACTCGCTGTTACCACGGGTGTCCCGATACCGTAACCCTCCACTCTGTAAATACGAGTCCCCACTGTACATAGTCCTCCCTGAATCCCGGTTTAGTCCTTCTGATAGTCGCCCCTTCTAGTTCCCTCCTTGTACATACGATGCAAACAATAAAATGTAATAATTAATCAGTCGTGGTGGGACCAATTAAAGGCGGATTTAGAGTCTTTAGATCTGGGCATCGTCCTAAGCTTCCAAACATTGGATTCTTGATAGATTTTTACGGAAGATCAAGTTCTTTGATCTCCCAACTGCTCTGTCATTCGTGTCAGGATCACCTAGGATAGATTCTTCTTCTTTGTACACACGCGCAAACAATAAAATGTAATAAATAATCTGTGCCCGAGGCTGGTCACGCGCGGAAGGCACCAACCAGCTCCTCGAACATCGGGCGACACTTCTTGCCGTAGTGCTCGATGAAGCCACTACGGTAGCAGTAGCCGGTGAAGACGCGCTTCACGATCTCGCGGCACTGTGGACAGTCCTCCTGGCTCAAGCAGAAGCCCGCGCATCGGCTCCGGAACACACAGGAGAACGGGTCGCGCACCTGGAACGGACAGGGTTACGGTAGCCAACAGATGGGAGATGGGTCTGGTCCAGTCGTGGCGGGACTCACCTGGTCGTCGAGGCAGGACTTGGCGCAGGCTTCCATCTTGGGGCAGAGGCCGTCTGCAAGCGAATCTATCAGTCCGTCGCCCTTTGCACCTCCCTCGCCACGTGTCAGCCTCGTTCCCTAGCCTTCCCCAGCACGGCCGCCCTTGGCGCCTTCCGCACTCCCTTATCGGCGCGTCTTATGTCGCAAAATGTTAAATCCGGCCCTAATCGGTCACGCGACCATTGTAGTCCGTCCGAGCGAGCGGGGAATGCGGATGCGGGAAACGCTCCAGGACGACGGAGTGTCCTCGGCGCGAACTCTGGACCCGTAAACACCCTAATGGGCTAATCAGATTAGGGAGACGAGCCCAGACACCCTCGGGAACGAACCTGTTTCCTCGCGGAGCACCAACTTCTTGATTTGAGCCTGCGCGTAGTTACAGGACGCGCACTGTGAGCAGAACTCGTAGCACGAGGGTCCCAGCACGCAGCCGAAGTTGGCCTGCTTCAGGAGGAACTCGATCAGCTGGAAGGGGTTGGAAGAGGGGATCGGGAGCAGGAGAACCTACTTTTCCCTCTGGAGGGAACTGGACCGAGGAGGTGATGCACTTGTCCAAGGCGCAGATGGCGAGCTTCTGACACGCGTCCGCGGCGTAGGAGCTCTGAAGAAGGGAGGGCAATGGATATGCTTAGAGTCAGAGATAGATTTTCGCCACTTTGAAGGGCTACTGCGGCGTAAGGATACTATTCCGATTCGCAAACTCCCCTTCTTCAGTTTACCAATCCATTTTTTTTTCTTAGAAATTTTAGTTGAAAAGCTGCCCGGAAGATTCAGATGGAGGATTGAAGTTACTTTCAAGCGGGTGTTCCAGCCAGTTTTTGGGGACAGCAAGTACCTGTTGCTTCGAGGGGCCTCATCGCAGCCAGAATACATACGTTCATCACTAAAGGAAACCCCTTAGGTCCTTAGAACGTACTAAGTAAGATGCTGGTAAATGTACCGCCTCCTTGGCTACATTTGAGCACTTATCCCAATTACGGTGTTCTGTAAAGTGTTGTTCTGAGTCACAGGTCGAATTATAGTCAAACCAGTGTCCCAGTCATAGGTGAGAACCAGATGTTATCAATTGTTATGAATCATTATGTTTGATTCATCCCACGCGTGGAACGAGCGTTTGGGAAATCGAAGAGAACGTAATGCCTTGATAACCTCCTCAGATTACACAAAAGAATAGGATAAAAACCAGATTTTAACAGTTTAACAGCGAGTTTAACAAGCAAATTTTAAGCTGAGGAAGATGGTGAGGTGCTGGTTACGGTACAGTCGATCTACTTGATCGCCTCATGGAGGTCCCATTTGCTTGTTATGGATCAAAACCAGCATATATAACTTTTAGAGCCAGCTCTACAACATGGCGATCTTCTATTTGGAGAGCTCCTTTCGTTTGGAACCGACTGGCCTGTAGCACATTGGACTGACCCTACCGTAATCAAAACCTCACTTATAGCTCTCCAGAGTTCACTTTTAAGCCAGAAAAAAAGCCCACGACCCGAGAGAGGCCTACCGGTAGGAGGACGTGGACGAGAAGGAGGACGGCGACCCAGACGCGCATCGTGGCGACGCTCTACCGAAAGCGAATGCGGCGAAGTGAGCGAACGGATCCGGGGAACAAAGGATCCGAGTTGAACAAAAGCCGCGCGAACCGAAAGTCGTCGTCCGTGTCGAACGACCGTCGGGGAATCGAAGGGCGACGACCGCTTCTCGTCGTTGACGGGGTGATCAAAGGACGCAAAGTGGAGTTGCTAGGAGTTCTTGCAGGCGGGTACTTGTTCGGACAAGGTGCGGCGATTAAGGGATGAATTATTGCGAACCCATTTTGTGGCGTCCTTCAGTGGGTGACCGTTGTGCTCATCGTGGAGATCCCAGGTGACGAGAATAAGACATAGAACTGGATGAGGATTCCCAGTCCTAGGCATGAGTAGACAACAAAGAAGAGGACGCATATCCCCTAGTCCTGTAGGTCAAGAAGCCCAAGAGAGCTCTTAGAGAGAAGAAGGTGATGGCCACTCCGGCTTCTCCCCCGTTGACGCGGAAGCTCCGTTTCTCGTCAGTAAGGGCCTGGACCATCGAAGTGAGCTGTTAAGGACATGGAGGAAGATCAGCGCCCCAAATTTACATCTCCTGGTCAACAAGCAAGGTGCTGTGAAGGAACAGAAGGATCATTAAAAAGCTATCCAATTCGTCTCCATTACACTGCGTGGCCATGAGCTTGATCAACAGTAGGTGAAGATGGTGCGGTCACCTAAAAGAGGATCGCATGTGCAGATTTGACATACCGTACTTAACCCTGGTCCAAATAGTGGGTTTTTTTATGTTTTGTAAACGTTGGTTGCTAAGAATGGACGAAGAGGACCACCATTCTTACCTCTATGCAATTCATGAATTGTCTCCAACCGAAAAGAAGGTCCAAGAAGGTGTACAACATCTCGTACACCTGGATCGCCCTCACGGTCATTGCCCGATTTTAAAAGTGCCTGGAATGTCCATAAATTGGAGGATATTTTGGTCGCCACATCTGCACTTTGCGCTTGAAGCACGTCCTATGAATATTTATAGTTGTTTTTCAGTTCCAATCGGACGGAGCAGCCAAAACAAATCTGTGGCTCAAAACAGAAAAACTCTGCATACTTTCATAATGCGCGCTATTTCGCAAAGCCTCGAAGTACCGTATCTAGGTGTCAGTGATGTGACCAATCTGCGGACGAGACTCATCGGACCCTTCCGACCGTGTCAGAAGCTGATTCACCTTCTGGTGAATCAGGGCCGTTTGCACAGACGGTCAAACATGGAGATTAGGGCATTATGACCTGGCGGCCTTCCATCTTGTGAAATAGGGAAATGAAGAGAGCAACCTCTGTGGCCGGCGTATGCTTCTCGTCATGGTTAAGAAGAACAGGGGCATTTGATCATCTTAATGACCTGCCTGTCAGTGATCCGACTTCAATGTGGTCAGCGTTCATACGCTCAATCTTAGCCTGTGAAGCGCCCTCGGATTGCCTTCTGGTGATCTACTTCAGGGGACCACAGGCCACTTCAGAGCTGAGACATGGGTCTACAATGTAAAATTTGCCCATACCGTATTTCCCCTTCCGAAATGACCTTTCCTAGCGGTTCTATAATCCTAAGCCGGAGCCTGCGACCGCGGCTATCCCTTCCCCTCAAGTTCAGCTCAAACTACACACTTGTCAATGACCTTTCGCAGCAAGCGGACTCCGACGTCGAGCAGGGCTGAGCCGTTCGGTGTCCGAAAAGCACTTCGGCGCTTATGCGAATGGTATTACAAATAGGGCCTATCGATCGATTCGCGCCACGAGGGCCGACGTTTGATAAGCGGAGCGGAGAAGACGATGCTGTGCGCCAAGATCAAGGAGCTGGATGCGAAGTTCACGCGCTTCGCTCTCCGCGTCGACCGGGTGCGTTCGGGGATCTGCTTCTGGGCTCGGAGCGTCCACACATATGTAGATCTATCTTGGGTTTCTGACTTTCTAAATCCAGAAGGTGCAGACGAGCACGCTGCTCGACGTCCCCGAGGTGCAATGGAGGATCTTCTCCTCGCTCACCCTGAGCCACCTCGCCGTCTCCATCTTCTTCTTCGCTCTGGGATCGATCTGCTTCGTCCTCGGAGGCCACTTCTCCCACATCTACACGGAGCTGAACTGCAGCGACGGCAGTGACATCTGGGTGCCCATTCTTAACGTGGTGAGTCCAAGGGGGCCTAACGTCCTTAGCCCCACTTTGAATCGCTAAAACAACAGCAAAGGCTTCTTCTTCTTGGAAGCCTCAAGAGCCTAGTCGCTAACCAGAGACTTCAGATAGTCGCGTTCGTCGGGATCGTCGCCTTCCGCGCCCTCCACCTCCGCTGGCCGGCTTTCGTCCACGTCGTCTCCTTGGCGACACTCTCCTTCATGAACCTCGTCCCCATCCTGGACAACCTCCTTATGCTCATCAGGTGGGAGCGCATGACCGACGACAAACGATTCCCATCGTCACCGTGGGCACGCAACTTCACCTACATCGACGGCACCCTCTTCGTCACCAGCCTCATCATAGGTACTAGGTCCTGAGGATTGGCAAGCTTAAACAAAGGTACCTTTTAGAGTTCATCTGCTTCGGTCTGCTGTCCCTCTACTTCGTCTACTACTGCAAGTTCTTCGAGCGCCGGAGAGCCGTGGATCCACGTCCACCGGTGGCTTCCGAAGCTTCTACAAGCCAAGGAGAAGAGCAGTGATGATTTCAGTGATGATCTCAAGTCGTTCTCTTTAGAGGAGACATGTAAATGTAGATACAAATAATGAAGAAGAGTCTCCCCATTCCCTGGAAGCCAGGGGTTATGTTAGGGATGACCAGATGAGCAGGGTCCGTACTTCAGATCAATCTCTAGGATCACCAGATCTCAGAAAGCGAGTCTACAGCGACCCCTAACTGTCCACATGTCCTTGATCCTTGAGGTGCCAGTGAAAGTGACCCCGAAGCTCTTGATCTTCTTGTCTCCTAGTTTGTTCACGGTTTCTGAGTCCGCTCCGTCGCCGGAACCGGTCCGGCGGGGCTCACGGGAACGACGTGACCTTTTTGTGTGAGGGCGGACAATCGGCCCTCGGCGACTCACTCTCGGCAAACAGCAAACCGGCGCGCGCAAACAAGGAGGCGCGGCTAGCCGGATAGCCTCCGGCGACATCCCGCGCGCATCGTGACGCGCTTCTCGCTCCCAAGTTGCAACATGTGGCTCCGCTCCCGACTCCTCGTGCTCGCCTCGCTGTGCATGGCCCGCGCCCAGTCCTGCATGGGAGGCGACCAGCAGGGCATCGCCGACGTCCGAAGTAGGTCCCAAGACGACGCCCGATTCTAAAGACCCTCGCTCAGAGTTCCTCGGAGGCGACATCGAGATCGACTTCTCCTCCATTCCCCTCATCAAATACCGTAAGCCTCAGCCCTCCCATCCCTCCTGACCGTCTCCCTTAGCGAGCATTCTGGGCCAGGTGAAGATCAGCTACGCGTGCGACCTCAACTGCGACAGCTTCGACGCCCTCTTCTCGGCGCCCTGTCGCTGGAGGAACGAGTGGACCACCTGCCTGGGCCACGGCGACGAGCTGGACTGGGTCCGCGCCAAGAACGGCTGGGGCTCCGACGAAGGACTCACGATCTTCGGCACCGAGGAACGAGCCAGTGGGTCAGCCCCGGACTACCGTATCCCATCTTTGTTCCAGGTAGATTCTTCATCATGACAGGCTCGCGGACGAAGCTGGCGCCCGATGCGTCGGCGCTCCTTGTCAGCGACCCCGTCCAGTGCCAAGAAGGCGACGGGCTCCTGCAGTTCCGCTACTGGACGAGCCCCGGCACGAGGATCCGAGTGTGCTTCAGGAAGCCAGGCTTCGGGAAGGCCTACGACTGGTGCGCGAAGGACATCACTGTGGGGGACCCGGGGCCAGCCAGGGTGGTCATTCCCGGATCCATCATGTACACCTTCGAGGTATCTTCTTGGCTGGATTAGGCATCCTTGGCCATCTCCCAACCCTGGTTACGGTATGCCTCCCATTGTTGGATATTTTCAGCTCGTGATCGAGGCTAAGAACTTTAACTACGACGCCTTCGGGTTCCAAGGAGGCGCCGTGATCATAGACGACATTTCCTACAACACGTCAGCGGTGTACAACTGTCGCAACAGTGAGTCGGGGTCTCCAGAAGGGTCACCGTCCGAGATTCAGTCCCCCACGTGGAGCCTCTCCCGCAGCTCAGCGCGAAGACCTGCCAGGCCGTGCAATGCTCCTTCGACGCTGGAGACTGCTTGGAACGCCTCTCGGGGACCGGCTGGAGGATCGGCAAAGAAGGCGTCGGGAACATGCACACAGGGATCAGGAACGCGCTCGGTAGGAGACCTCCGTCCGGCTTCTTCATCCACGCTTCTAGACGAGAGCTTCGGCTACGCCAGAGGCCCGGGCACCAGGACTCTCCGCCTGGGGAAGTTCCACATGGTGCGGCAGGGAGTCGTCGAGTTCTGCTACTACATCTCCACACGGGACAGCCACCTCTCCGTCTACTCCACCATGGAGGGCTTCAACCGGAGCAGGATTTTCATGTCCGAGGAGGTCTACAACCAGACGCCCCAGTGGGTCTGCAGACAAGTCATCCTCCACGAAGGGAAGTACGAATCGGTAGGGAACGTCCGCTACTTCAGCTCATCAGAGTTGCAGATGGACTTCGCCGCGGAGGGACTCTCCAACCAGTACAGCTACATCGGCCTCGACAAGATCTCCCTCGTGGATCCCATCACCTGGACGGGAATGTGTGGCGGGAACCGGACCTCCCCAAGTCCGGCCTCCACGCCAAACTCCTTGTCCATAGAGGAAGTGATGGCGCAGTCCCCACAGAGCATCTCCAAGTGGATCGCACACGCTTGACCATGTTCTTTCCAGTTGTTAGTACTTCCTTCTCACACGGGTAGAGAAACGTATTTAGAGATCCATAGTGTAGTTGTTGAACAAAACTGTTAACGAGGCTTCTTGGTGACCTTCCCCGAGACGATGTGCTTGAGACGGGAGCTGAAGAGGACCGAGTGGGCCCAGCCGGCGTAGGGGCCGAACAGGTCCGCGTAGAAGTCGGCAATCTCCTTGTGGATCGTCTCGTTCAGGGTGACCTTCTTCCCCTTCTTCGAAGCCAAGTTGGGCAAGTAGAGGGACGCGGTGATCTTGAGGACGTGCGTGTCCACAGGCACGATCTCGTGCTTCTGCAGAGCCATGAGGCAGATGCAGTCGGCTACCTAGAAGGCACTCGCTTCGTAGAGATCGTTCGCCAAAGCATACCTTTCGGCCAACCCCCGGCATCATCATGAGAGACTCCCGCGCGTCCTCCGTGGCCATCCGGGTCACCTTCTCCAGCCACTCCTCTCCTCCGTTGTCGTGCAGGAAGGCCGCCGATTTGGCGATGTACCCGGCGCGGTAGCCGAAAGCGTTTCTGCGGAGGACGGCCTCCATCTCCTCGAAGTCCTCATCGGACAGAGTCTTCACTTCCGGGAAGTCGTAGAAGACTTCTCCGCCGGGAAGCTCGATCTTCTCGCCATACAAGGAGCAGAGGGTGTTGACGAGTCCTGAAAAGGCGATTAGCTTAGAGGCAGAAGACGTCCTTACTGCTGATCCTCTGGATGTTGTTGTTGGCGGAGCAGATGAACGCGAAGACGGTCTCCGGGAACTGTTGGTTGAGGATGCGGATTCCTTCCAGCTTCTCGGAATGCTTCTCGACCAGATCGGCGAAGTGCCTGTCCTTTTCTGACCACTCTCTGTACAACTTGGACAGATCGACGTCGAGCTGAAACATGTCGCCTCAGAAGAAGAAGGTTAAGTAGGACCAACCTGCAGGTACTTCTTCAGAACGTCTTCGTCTTCACCAGAAGCCCGCGAAAAACGTCCGATGACGTTGTACTCGATCTGCTTGTCGTCGAGTCGAGAGATGCGCCACACTCGATTCCAGGCGACACCGACGACGGAACCTTCTTGTTCAGTCCATCTAAAGACAACTTCCTGGTCAAATGAGTCCAGCAAATCGTAGCTTCTGATGTCTTTACTTTATCGCCAAGAAGAATCACAGTCGGAGAGCATTCAACAAGCCCTCGGAATCCCACTCCGTGGCGCCGTCCGTCTTCATCTTCTCGAAGACCGCCTTCTTCCGCGCGCTCACTCGTCTCCCATCCAAGTCCTTCTCCGTCCTAAGAAGAGTCCCAACCGCTCTACGCAAATCCAAGTCGAGTTGCTTCCACAGAGAGTCGTCCGCAACGGGCTCCACCACGACGACTCTTCTATGAGGATGGCTCTCCTGCTCCAGGACGATCTTCAGAAGGCCGTCTTCATCGCCACGATATCGGATGAATCCTCGGGACGTGTACGGCAACTCAAAACGCTCGAAGATCTGCCGGATTTGGTCCTCAGAGATGTTGACCTGGCGCTTGGGCCGGGCCCGATTCCTCTCGATGGCTTCTTCTGCCGCAATATCGACGAGGACCAGAAGACAGGACAGCCCGAAGGCGCGCGCCATCCGCTCGAAGGTCCTGCGCATGCTTCCGAAGTAGAAAACGTCGTCCAGAAGGAGGACGAAGCGTTGCCTTCCGTCCTCCACGAGCTTCTCAATCGCGGACTGGACACTCCTTTCCCAGCTCTTCCTAAGCACACTGGCCTTCTCCAGGAAGTCTCCTCCTTCGCCGAGCGCTTCGGAAGACTCGATGAAGTCGTCGAAGGACAGGTGCTGGACACACTCCAGCGACGTTCCCAGAGCTTGTTGAAGTCGCCCGCAGAGTGTGGTCTTGCCCGACCCGGGCACTCCCATAACCAAAACCAAAGTCATCCTTACCTGAAACTCTGCCCGTTTAGAAGCACCACAGCCAGATTAAGCTCTTGTCTCGAACAATTTAATTTCGGCATCGTCAACGGATGACGCCAACTGGAAATAGTTAAGATACAAGTGTCACGAGAACCGACCAATATCGTCACATCGTCAATTTAACAGCAGACAGATAGAACAGGTTACGGAGACAAGATAAATTAAACAACAGAGATGCAGAACTGCTCTTCGTTCAAAGAGCGTACAACAGTGAAATCGAACGTTTATTGGAGAGCGTACAACAAAGAAACCACACTGATGCCCATCCAAAATGCCAGCCTTATTCCTTAACGGCCTTCGACTGAAAAGAGAACGTTACATCGACTTCGACGGACTTCATGACTTACTGTATGTGTCGACGTTAATTTCGTCTGGGAGTTCAGCCACGTTGACATCGAATCTGTCTTGGACATCGTTCAAAACCTTAGCATCTCCTTCGTCCGACACAAAGGTGATCGCAAGACCCTTGGTACCAAATCTTCCGGCTCGTGCAACCTAGAATTGTGGCATTGGAGGGTAACTTCCCGTCACATTGACTTACGCGATGCAGGTAAGTATCGGAGTCTTCAGGCATGTCGTAGTTGAAGACGATGTTCACACGCTCGATGTCCATACCACGGCCGAAGAGATTCGTCGCGACGAGAATGCGCTTCTGGAAGTCCTTGAACTGCTGGTATCGAGAAAGTCGCTCTTCCTGAGGCATCTGACGGTGGATGGCGATACTGGGGAAGTTCTGCTCGGAAAGGAGGTTGTGCAGCGCGGAGCACCGCTGGACCGATTTGACGAAGATGACGACCTGGTTGAACTCCAAGGTATCAAGAAGCTCCAAAAGCTTCTTGTTCTTGTCTTGCTCACGGAGCTTGACGTAGTACTGCTGGAGACCATGGAGAGTGAGTTTCGCCTCGTCATCGACGTATACTTCCATAGGCTAAACGATATCGATTAGTGGTTGGAAGGAGTGGAAAATGCTTACATCTTGCATGAATTTCTTGCAGACTACACGAAGCTCCTTGGGCAGGGTGGCGCTGAACATCATGACCTGCTTCTCCTGTGGTGTCATCTTGACGATTTCCTGCACATCACGTCGCATGTCTATACATCGTTTAGGATTGGAAACTTGAGAGTAAGGTTTTACCATTGTCGCCGATCATCTTATCGCACTCATCGAGCACGAAGAACTTGATGTTCTTGAGCTTCAGCGTTCCATCGCGAGCAAGGGCGAGAATGCGGCCAGGTGTTCCAACGACGATGTGGGGAGGGTTCTTGCTGAGGGTTTCCTCGTCCTTCTTGATGGAAATACCACCGAAGAAGACGCCGACCTAAATTGTGAATGTTAATTAATTTGAATTGGTGACTCCAGCTACCTTGATATTTTGGTCGTATTTGCTGAATCTCTCGTACTCTTTCGAGATCTGGAAGGCCAGTTCACGAGTGTGGCACATCACCAGGACTGACACCGTCCCGTCGACGGGCTCAATCTGCTGGAGGGTGGCGAGAACGAAGACGGCAGTCTTTCCCATACCAGATTTGGCCTGGCACACGATGTCCATACCAAGAATGGCCTGAGGGATGCATTCGTGCTGGACCTCCGAAGGATGCTCGAAACCACAGTCGCTGATGGCGCGGAGCAGCGTGGGCTTCAGAAGGAAGTCGCGGAAACCGCTGCTGTGGATAGAAGTGTATCCACCCTTCACCTTCTTCGCAGCGGCGTCTCCGGCCGAGCCATTGTCCAACTTCTGCTCGGTTATAGTCTCGTCCTGCTCCTCTTCGTAGTCCAAAAGTTGGTCGTCATCCATGTTGAGAGAAGGAAAAGGTAATACCTACAAGGAAGCACTGGCTGATTATTTGTTAGGTGGGGTTATCGCCAAGGAAACACGAAGGGCGCGGCGGTTGTCCTCGCGCAGTGAAGTAGTATGCGAACGCAGTTGATAAAGAGAGAAGCAGTAAAGAAACGTTCCCGGGTGTCGGGCGAAGACACAGCCGATGTCCGGAGACATATTGGAGACTCTGTGACAAGCACGGCATATTATACGTTTTACGCGCGAACTTGCGATGCGAGCGATGCAGCTGCATAGATTGACTTGGCACCGTTGCGAAAAGCGAATGAGCGACGCTTGGCGGTATACGGCGGGTCCTGGCGCGCGTCTCTGTCGTCTGTCGATTCGAAAGCACTGTTAAATCTCAAACATGTTTACGCGGGAAATCGCCTCGTGGGCAGTTCGCGTTGTTTTCGCGCCAGATCAAACAGCTTCCGTCTCTTCGTGTGAGGGAGAGGAATGGAGGAGGCGCTGAGATGTTTCTAGATGGAGGAGAAGCGTTTTCGACTGATCACAGCAGAATATTCTGAACGTCTGCGCACTGAAGCATATGCAATCCAACTGTTCACTGAATGGGGGTCGGGTCGAATGGGCGTGAGCTTCAAGTGTGAAACGTCTGAGCGAGTTTGAAGCGGGAAATGTTTCTCTGTCCGGGACCCGCATATGTTCTGCGTCTTCTAAGTGCTAAGATCGAGGTGGATCAAAATTTAAGTAGGGAGTCGATATTTTTGGATTCGATTCAGTTCATTCGATTTAAGGGATCGGATTCCATTTCAATTCCGTTCCATTGTTCACTTTATCGGGTCGGGTTTGATTCTACAGAAACCACACAACACGTGCAAGAACTATCTCCCTCCAAGGGATATTTAAAACCCCATATTGCTTCAGAATGTCACTAGAAGATCACCAATCTTCGCCAGCTCCATCCACAGCTGTAAGTAGCGAGTATACCGTAGTGTCTAGCTCATCTTCTCCTTTAGTCTACCACCGCGTCCAGAAGGGGCCGTGGAGCTCGAGGAGGAAGAAGAGCAGCGGCGACGACGAACGTGACCAAAACCGCTGCAGGCGAAGGGATTACAGATGAATCCAGCCTCTTCAGCATGGTCAAGGCGGGCAGGTCTCTCCACGTATGTTCTGTCTCCTAGACTCGTCTCATCGCACTTTTAGACGATCATCGACAAGTGGATAGAGGAGTACGACCGGCACCCAGAGAACGCCCTGGTCCAGCTCCAGCAGTTCTTCGTTTCTTGTGCGGGCTGCAAGGGAGTTATCTCCAGTGTCATGATCCAGAAGATGGACTATAAGTAAGTTTTCTTGCTCCTTGAAGCCTGAAATCGTCCCCACCTCTCCAGAGACATCATCCGTCGATTGACTGAAGAATTCGACGAAGAGTCGGGCGACTACCCCCTCATCATGTCCGGTCCTCAGTGGAGGAAATTCAAGACCAATTTCCCAGAGTTCGTGTCGGTAAGTAGACACTCCCTCTACCATAACCAGAGACCCCCTTCAGCTCCTAATCACCAAATGCAAGTCCAACATTGTCTTTGATTCGAAGACCATGGACGGACTCATCCAGCTCCTTACGGGTCTTGCTGACAGTCAAGTCCGAGCCTTCCGACACACGGCCACCTTCGCTGCTATGAAGCTCTCCACTGCCCTCGTCTCCATCGCCTGTGAACACGTGAAGATGCGCGATTTGAACAACAAACAGATCGAGACGGAGAAGGCGAAGATGAAGAAGGCGACGAATGAGCGCATTCAGCAGTTGATCGAGAAGAAGGCAGATGTAAGTTTAGTGGTTTACCGAGCGTTTGATCATGTTTTGCCTTTGTAGCTGGAAGAGCACATCAACGACGTGAAGTTGATGATACAGTACGTCTTCAAGAGTGTTTTCGTACATCGCTACAGGTAGGACTTCCGCAAGGAGCCACCCCTAAATGATCGTTTCCAGGGATGTTGTCCCCGAAATCCGTGCCGTTAGCATTGAAGAGCTAGGAAATTGGATGTACCAGTTCCCCGACCAGTTCCTCGACGACAGCTACCTAAAATACATAGGATGGATGCTTTACGATAAGGTATGCTTCTGGTCAGTTTGTCAAAGACTTACATTTGATCTTACAGAGCGCCGATGTCAGGATGAGATGCCTTGGAGCACTGATCCCCCTGTACGAACGCCCCGAGCTGGCCACGGCCCTTGAGCTCTTCACGGCGAAGTTCAAGGAGCGTCTGGTGGGCATGGTGCGCGACAGGGACTACGACGTGGCCATCAAAGCCTGCCAGTTGATGACTTGCATCTACAACATTCTGCCAAGCCTCTTGGACATCCAGAGCTGTGAGCCGATCTACGAATTGGTGTACTGCGCTCACCGAGGAATCGCGATCGCGGCTGGGGAGTTCCTGAACGCAAAGGTTTTCTGTGGAGGCGACGAGTTCGACCGCAAGAAGATGCTGAGTATTCTTGTGGACTTCTACATTGAGGGACAGGTACGGTATCTTCTGGATGTGGGTGGATGCTGTAGGTTGATCAAGGATGAGGGCTTTTGCAGAGTTTTTCCTTCCTTTCTTTTGACGATTCTATTTAGTTGCACACACATGGCGCTTACCTCGTCGACGCTCTAATCGAAACGAACCCGATCATAAAGGACTTTGCCACAATGGGAGAACTTCTCGTCTCCAACGAATGTAGGATTCTTGGACCTTCTTTTCTTGTTCTTATGATGTACTTCTTCCAGCTGACGCATTCTCCAGCCAACTGATTGAGATCATGTCTTGTGCGGTGAGACAAACAGCAACTGGAAAGTCCCCCGCCGGACGCTCTCCACATCACCACAAGCGTGGAGGGGTGACCGTGCCTCCTCGAGAAGCACGTTTGCTCCAAGAAGACCGTACTAAGATGACCGAAGATCTGATCCCCGTCCTCCCGCAAATCATAATGAAGTTCGTTGCCGACCAAGAAGCTCTGGAGAACTTGTGCGATTTGCCGAGGTACTTCATTCTGGAGATGTACTTGGCCGGAAGACAGGAGAAGGTAGCAATCTTTCTTGGTCTTCGACTCCCTACAGCTGCTTTCAGTTCTTGGCCGACCTCATGAATGCCCTTGAGCTGGTCGTCGAGCGCCACACGGATTCAGATCTATTGTTGGTTACGGCCCGAACACTGGGCGCTCTTCTCCAGAACGCGAACATCGCTACTTACACGGAGACATCTCGCCACAGGATCATCGATACCATAGCCGTCCAGTTGAGGGCCGAGATCCAGCGGTTCCAAAGCGACATGTCCGTGGATGAAGAAGACTCCGCTGCCCTGCTGGCATGCATGAGGAAGATCTCCATCTTCGCATCGTAAGGGACGTTAACTAGGACCACGCCCTATCTTCTTCTCTTCAGGACTCAAGATCTGTCCCAGTGGGAACTGTGGAACCCAGTGCTCTCGATCGTGTCGGGTGGAGAAGACAAGGTGCCTTCCAGGGATGTCGCGGAGCACGCCGTCCAGTTCCTCTTCTTGTCGTTGAGTCATGATTTCTCGCTGCTTTACGCGAAACTGGAGGAGAACCCGGATGAGGAGGTTACGGTAGGTCTTCAGTCTTGCTTCACGGACACTTAACCCTCCACTTTCCAGGACATAGTTCGCATACTCAGAATTCGGAGAGACCAGTTCCTCACCATCGTGGAGCACATCCTCCGAAATGGAGCTGCCGGAGTTGAGAACGTATGCCTCCGTCCTTTGAACCTTCTATAAATCCCAATTCCAGGCCTTCTTGTGCGTGTGTGACCTTCTTCTCCTGCTCAGTTGGCGACTCCGGCAGAAGAATCCGTCCATGGGCCCCTTGGTCGTGAACATCACTTCCGATATGATCCACCAGATGGACTGCTTCGTCGTGGATAACGTCTTCGTCGAGGAAGACGAGGAGGACGAGAACGACGATGGCTTCAACGAGCAGCAGCGTGTGGAGCTCATGCACAAGCGAAGGAACCTGCTCGCTCAGTTCTGCAAACTCATCATCTACAACGTCATTCCCTTGAGCCACATGTGGATCGTCCTCAAGCACTATGAGAGGGTAGGTCCTCCTTCAGTGGCGGCTTTTGTAGTGTCAGCTTCAGTTCTATCGCGATTATGGCGATATCATCAAGAACATGATCCACAAGGTCCGGGACCTCCACAAGCTCCAGTGTGCCCACGGAGTCGCCAACGCTTTGATTGACCACTACAAGTGCCTTAGGAACGCGGTTGGGAATGGACCTATCGAACCGCTCTGTGACGAGTTTATGGCATTGAAGGACTTGGCCAAGAAGCTGGCCCAGTCGTTTGGATCGGATCACGTCAAGAACCGTGATGTGATCGCAGGAGTCCATAGGTATGCATAGGACTGAAATGAGCTCCGGTTGTCCGGGAGCTTAGGCCTGATGAATAGGCCAAGCACACACTTCAAGGCTTACAGTACCCACCGCAGTTCTAGCCAAACTCAGCACTGGATGTGACTAATGGTCCTTTTCAGGGAAGGAATCCTGTTTGCACTGAACGATAGGAAGGAGGACGAAGCTATGGACGAAAGAGGACGTTCCAGGAATTTGCTGTTCCTTGAAGTGCTCCTTGAGCTGTCGTCCAAATTGTTGAAGCAAGATCGCGCTTGTGTGTAAGTTCATTGCTTCTTTGCCTGAGTAGGTCATCTTCTTTAGCCTGAACTACCTCGAGAAGCAGGTGGACCAAGCGTCCATAACAACTGATGACCCGTACTGGCAGCCGTACATCCTCTACAGGGGATCTCTCCAGGTTGACCCTCTTCATCCGAATCCTTAATAGCTTCTTAAATTGCAGGAACGAGAACGCGCTACGGAGGAGAACACAGCTGTAAAAAGTGGACCTAACACAAGCGTAAGAAGTGGACCTTCTCCGACGCCGCGAAGACGGTCCGCGAGGGTACGGAAGAACACCGAGTCGGAGGAAGACTGAAGCTCCACAAGTTCCACATCTTGTCATTGGTTAATATTAATGCCTTTATGGTGATCTCCATAAACCGTGGCCCAATTCTCACCTTCTGGGACGCAGTACATGTCGGCGTTCACACCTTCTAAGCTACACGAGTTTCCTTCGAAGTCTCTTCCCGCCTATGGTGTGAGTGTGGGACTTTGAGGTGCGAAGTCCGACCTCGGCTCGACATCGCTTCCGTGTCTTGTGATCTCCGGGAGTCCATATTCCAATGTCCGGCGCGGGAAGAAGCGAAGATGTTCACTGATGAGTTGCTGGCGTTCCTCTCCAAGCGCTGGGAGTCGGCTGTGAAGCGGTGGGCCCTCCTTAGAAAGTTCTTCGACCGGAAGGAGACGGATATATGGGCATGCAATGAAGGACCAGTCCCTTCTTCATCGGACGACTCTGGCTTGGGACAGGTAGGTCCTAGGGTTGGATAGCGATCACCTTCTTCTCTTAAGAGTTTATCGGACGGAGACTCGGCCATCTACGGCGGATTCAGCGACGACGACGAAGGCTGCTATGAGGAAGAGATCGTAAGGCTTTCCGAAAATTGCAACTACCGTAACCCAGGCTTGGACTCTTATGCAGAAAGCCCCTCGCGCTCTTTGACCTTTCCTTCCTGACCCCTCAATCTTCCAACGTTTTCACACAAACCCTCGTGACATTTTCTTTGTTTTTGTCTTGTGCGTCAGCCAGAAAAACACAAACGCCGCCGAACAACAACTATGATAATAGTCTCAGCGAGACTACCGTACCCTGCACGGAAATAGCCCACTGTTCCAGGCCTCCCCGATCTACGACCTCCCCGACTCAGGCAGCTTCACCCTCTCCGAGCTCTACGGCGACTTCTCGGCTTCAGAGGACGAGCCGTGCCCTGGCTGCCCGAGCTGTGCTCCTCGAGAAGTTTCGCACGTTCGGTCGACAGACGACTTCGGAGTTGTGGAAATGCACGTCGCCAGACAGATCACTGTCTAGACACGTGGTATTTGGAGTTCGTGCTGGAATAAAAGAGTGCCTGGGCTCCTCCAAGGGTGCTTGTCCGCCGGGCCGACGGAGGCCGCGTGTTTTCGCGGCTCCGCACAGGAAATGCGTAATTTTCGCGTAATTCGGAGTAAACAAACAGCGTTGTCTCTTTTATTTTCGTCCCTCTGACTCATTTCCCGCTGCCATCCGAGAACAGAAATCCTTCTGCGGAGACGGAGCCCCTGTCTCTGCAGAAGACTACGGTATTTGCTGGTCTCAAGGAGTGATTAACCGGCATCTCCTCCTCAATGTCGCAGGAGAAGACCTTCTACGTCTGGTCCCCTAAAACCCTCGCATCAAATATCGGTGCACTCCGCCTAGGATCTCCAGAAGGCCATTAGACCTCCGATGAGTCAATTTTGGAGCGTCACGGCCGCGGATATTCGCCACGAGCTTCGTTGCTCCGCGTTCTCCCACAAAGTCAAACACTGGCGAAGGCTGACTCTGATAGTTATGAAAATAAACCTCAAAAATACGACTTTCGTGGGATATTTCTCAGGGAGTAAGAAACATTTCGCATGGGCTCTATTCCTCCGTGCTTTTCTCAAGATTTGTCCCCGCGAGGTCTTCAAGCCCAAGTGCCCCACTAGAACCTTGAGCGTTGCCTGACAGCCTTAGGCAAGTCCCAGGAGATCCCAAAGTCGAGCCTTAGGTCACCCGAGCCGGTTCTCTGGTTAGTCCTCCTTGTTATTGCCCAGCAGTGTTGATCCTTTGTTTGTGCACACGCATACGTCGCCAGCAGCTTTCCAGCGCTGAGTAATCCACTACGTTCCTCGTTGCAGCTCCATTGTTTTGGCGGTATCCGACGGCGCTACCGTAACCGGTGTGAGAAGACCGGCGCTGACTCAGGAGTTGTACTCTCGGGAATTGCTTTGTGAGTAAGCGAGGAGAGAACTGTTTTGACGGAAGACGCCGGTGGAGAAGCATTCTTGGAGAGGGAGGAAGTGGCCTTCGGGGCGAAAGGTCGCTCGGAAACTCGTTTTTCGGAGGCCGCATTCACGCTTTAAAGCATGCATCGATTTACGTGAAGGTCATGAATCAAACATTTTGTGAAGGTTACCTATGGGGAACACTGTCCGCGTGGGATGGCCATGTTGTTTTGGAGAGTTCCTACTGCCTCTGGAGGCCTCGCCGGAGGTGCCTTGCCCATGTCTCTATTTATCTGGCTTCTATTCTGGGTGGCGACGTCTTTCCGGCCGTTTTCTGTTATTCCGATCGACGCTCTTCCTTCTCCAGAGAGAGGAGGGTGAATGGCGGCCTCTCCCTTTCTTCTTGTCTTTTCTGTTTCAGCAAAGCATGACCTAATGTGGAACACGGAAGTTCCGTGGAACGAACCCGTGACCGACATCTCCGAGTCCCCTCGCCCGTTCCACTATCAGTGTCGGAGATCGTCGACTGATCGGCACCGAAAGTCCACGACGCGTGTCACCACCTCCTGCACCCAGAGTTCTGGGTCAGAGATCGCCGTCCGGCCAGGGGAAGTCCTCCGGGGAAGCCTCGGCCGCTCTCCGCGTCTCCCGGTGTAACAGCCGCCCCCTCGAGGCACACTTTTTCGCTATTACTGCGTGGCGGGACACGTGAACGCTCGGCTTTCAAAAGTCTCCCTCTGCACGTCCCGCACGGCCTTGATCTCCCCGTGTCGAGCATGGTCGCCTAGGCCCTCCTTCCCACCGCAATCTTCGCTCCGATTGACCCTTGTCACGTGAATCGGGGTAGAGATTCTTGACGGTCTTGGCGGTCTTTAATGTTTCACTTTTTTCGCTGTAAAAAATATGTTTTTGAGGAGTTCGATTTCTTATCTACCATCGGAAGGTGCATAGCGACGAAAGGAAACAAAAAGATCAGGGATCTCCAAACTCGTCTCTGCAGGACCTGCTTACCTTCTTTGCTTTTTTCTTCAAAAGACCTATGGAATCAGTAGGGTAGTTGGTGAACACTAAACAGAACAAAATGCCCTACCGCCGGTCCCCTCTTATCTGGTCAATTCTTAGTTACTTAAACTTAAGAGGTGGGCACTAGTCCCCTGGCACGCAACCTTCCGCCTTAAGGAACCTCGGTTTGGACTGTTCTTTCCTATTCATGGTGACCCATCTGTGCCTTTATCCCTTTGAGAGTCAAACTCTTAAAGAAGCCTGCCAGTTACAATTTAGGATGAAAACGCCTGTCAATAGCCCGCCATGACAGTTTCCTTCTATAGCAGAACTACGGAATCGTTACCCTTCTCGAATCACAATCGATGAGCGCATCTTCTTTGCGATATCCCACAAATGACCACAACGAAGACCTTCTTGTACATCTCCCAAGTCTTTTCAAATGCGCCCGGCTATCTTCTCCCCTCCACAGTCCCGCCACCGACCTTCGCTCTCGACGCTTTCCGATTATTCGGACCCTGCGCGCACCTTCCGGCTACGTGCGTTTCGCCGAGTGCGTCGGCGCCGGACATCCCTTCTCTCGCCGCCTCTGCACCGAAACACTTCAGCGCACTTTAGGCGCACTTCCAGCGGGATTTGCATCTCGCGTGCAGAGCGCCCGAAATGGACCCCTGCACGGAGTGGGAATATTCGGAGATATTTAAAGACTTATTAGAGCACGGATGGTGGGCTTTGCAGAGGCACAATCTCGGACGTTCCAAGTGCTTAAGGACTGTCGGATACTTGACCGAATGGTGACCTGTAGCAGTGCCATAGTACCACACGTCCCTTTAGGTCAGAAAAACACAACTATTTACAAGTTCATGGATGTACTTGACCAGAACTTGAGAGTAGAGAAGCCGTCTCCCAATCATGCGTGTCCTACTTGTGAGTCAGGAAAGGAACTCTTAGCCAGAGAACCCCGGCTACGGTGCCTATCAGGTTTGAACGCGATTTAAGGGACCAATAGGAAAAAGCAAAAAATGTACTATTATCATCTCCTTAAAGTCTCTTTGTTCGTTGCACTCTGGCCTTCTTCGAAAGCACCCTGGATGTACTTTCAGTGTACTTCAAACGAGGAGGGGTTTGCATATCGCGCGCAAATCGACCCGAAAATTTTGAAATGTGAATCCGAGAGTCCTTCCTTAAGATAAGTGAGTTTTAGGAGAGCTAGGAGCAATGAACTTGGCTGTATACGCAGTTGATCGTGATCTGGAAGCTTTAGATCCTTCAAATGCGCCAGCACTGACCCTTTCCGAACTAACTAGCAACCCTTTCCAACCGTTCACAACAATAGGTCCTTGAGTGTACAGTCTATTATGTGAATCTTAGCTGCCAGGACACAGATACAGGGTATAGACGGCTAATTTACTACCGTAATCTCCCAAATTAAGACCTTCCGTAAACCTACATTCCGTGATCATTCGATGGCGATCTGGAAGCGTTAGATCCTTCAAGTTCGCTAGCACTGAACCTTTCCAAGCCATCTTTTGCTTCTTCGAACTAAGAGCGTGTTTCGCGGGGATTAAAATATTTTTAAAGATCGAAAGACGCGACTTCTCCGTGACGTCCAGGTGACTAAAACGGATGAGATGGGGATCCTGTGATCCTCGAATAAGACCGCGTGTAAACAACTGCTTAATATAACCGAGCAAGTCTTAGTGACTCAAGAGCATGGCTGATCCTGCGATTCCACCTGTCCTAAGGACTTTACGGGAATAGCCATTCCACTCGCAGATCCCCAAATCTCCCTAGGACTCCGCTGCGTTTGCCGCCGATGAATAAGAAGCTGATCTCTGGTCTGAGGCAGTGTCGCTCCATTGTTTTCTCCAGAGGCAACTAGGAGGAAGTCAAAACATTTCCTCCTTCGGCTCATTTGTTTTTTCCTTCGATGACGTCTTCGCGTCGGGACCTTTTTTCTGACTCCTTTTTTGCAGTCTAAGAAGATCCCTGCAAGCTGCTCCCTAGCTCTGCCTCCTTCATGCCCTTTGCTCCTTCTGCCCTTTCCCCGACCCTTAAAGTGCATTTATTCAAATGGGCGCAGTGACTCAAGTCGACCTTAGGTGTATGTTTGTTGTTCTCTGGGTCCGATCTCCGTTCCAAGAAGCCTCATAGGTGCCTAGCAGAGAGCAGGGGCTCGGTCTTTAGCCTCTCCAAATCGGGCTTCTTGGCAGTCACCATTCAACGTTTTAAACGTCCACTTTATCCGGACCTAATCTAGAACAGAGGCTTAGTTTTTGCTTTCTTGAAATCTGGCTTCTTTTAGGCTGGATTCCAATCAAGCTTCTTATGACGCCGTTGAAATTCTGAAAATTAGTTTGAAGGCTTTGTAGCACATCTTAAGGATCATCTTTTCATGCATGCCACAGCGCGTTAATAGGACAAGGTCTTAGAGAGATTGAACTGAGGGCTGAGGAGCATCTGCTTTTCAAAATTCTTCCAAGGCTTCGTCCGTCCAACATTCCTGTGCAGGGCCCAGTCTTTGGCCTTGCTAAATCGGGTTCCATTCCGACTAGAATCCGCTAGCATGGGACGAAAACACACGAGATGCTTTTTGATCTCTCTAGGCACGCCTTAGAATTCTATCCATGTCTTAGCATGTTTAACTACCTGGTTTCTTCCACGGACTTCTTAAGCTTTGACGATCCCAGAAGCCAAAGTGAATTCTATAAACTTCGTGGGTGGTATGTTCCAACCCTTCCAGTACGCTCCCCGACTCATTCCCCGCCACGTTGATTCATACCACGTCGACGGCGATGTTTGTCCTGTTGTGACTAGCGCGCCGTGAACGATCGTCGTGGTTCAGCTTTGACTCATGCTCGCCGTCACGACAACGCCAGACGTCTCGTGGGTACGGTAGGTGGCGTGGTGCAGTGTTGCACGGGTGAGGCCAGACGAGATATGTCTGTAGACAGGAAGTTGTCTAGATTTGGAATTTGCTGCAGAAGGACGTTCATCGGTTCCTCCTAATCAACCGAGGTGGGTTGGGTCAGTTCCTGACTATTGGGATCTCTTTCTGAAGCCTTTAGGCCAGAAGAAGGTGAGAGATCGGGGACTCAAACTCTTTAGAATCCATGGCCTCTAATTTACCTTTTTTTGCATTCTTCTCAAAGCAACTGGATCCTTGCAATTTAGTAGATTGTTCCTGACAGCCAAGGCCGTAATCCTAAGCGTTCGGAGAGCAAAAACCTATCATTAAGATCCTCCTTCTTGGTCATTTTCGAAACCCCCCTTCCCACGCCCTGTCAAAACGTATATCGACGCAGAACTTGGATCTCTGGTGGAACGGGAAATGTCAGATTCGTCGTTTACACAAGGAACACGTCGTTCCGAAAAATGCCAATAAATCTCTCCACACCTCCGGAGCATCGCCTCGGGGTCATGGGAACGTCCACCCTTCTTCAGAGAACGATTAACCGCTCTAAGGCGATCCTTTTTGTCGCCATCCGATCCCGAACTCATAAACTCCATTATTAACGGTGTCAGAGATGAGAGATGGCGACCTCCCATGTGACCGAGTTCGGCGAATGCGTTCGGCGTCTGATCGTTGACGACTCAAGTGTTTCACACAATTGCCACGCAACGTCTTTGTATCCGGCGACTAATACGAGATGTTTGGAAGACCAACGATCCGAGAGTGACTAATTGGCTTAACCTAAGCGGTGCTCGTCGCACGCCTCGACGCCGAACAATCCTGTTGGTCAACTTCTTGGTGTTCTTGGTGGTTTCGGTAGCTCTACTGGCCTGGGAGAACAATAGTAGATGGAAGTAAGAAGTGACAGCAAAAAGTAGGTGTTTGATCCTTCTAGACCCAGTCCTCAGGGGACTTGAAGAAGTTCAGAAGAGCTTCTACGTTTTACCTCTATGAGCATTGATTCTTATGCTCTTTTGCTGTGGTCAAGGTCAGAAGCGTCCCATGTAGTAGCTTCGGGATAGATACTTATGAACAAGGACGAAGTTAGAGAAAGAAGCTACTTAGACCTTTCCAGTTTCCGGTCTTCATTGAGGTATGTAGATGTATGTGTGTAGAAACTATCCAAACTTTACAAGGGAATCTCCTGGATTGTCCCTTGGAGATTAAAATAAAAATGACGGGGGCAAATGACCTAGGGAAAGTCGTTTTCCAAAGAAAGACCAGAAAGTTGATCATATTACAGCGCATATGGAACTATGAGCCGTAACTAAAAGGCGCTGTCCACTAAGATACAGAACTAAATAGGTTGGTACTCTTTTCTGGCTCACCCACTGTAAAGCTATTCCCCAGCAGCTGCTTCTTCTTTTAAACCTTGCAGCGCTCTGAAAGGCCTCATCGAAATTGACAAAGACGGATTTCTGAATCTCACAGGCCACTTATCTTCTAGGATAATAAACGCCCGACATTTCAAATTCTGCTACTACAGGGATGTGATCATCGAACCAACTGTTTATATGCGCCTTGCAGAACGCTCAGTGGCTTCTTATAGTTAAGCTGCTGCTCCTTGAAACTGCTCGGTGTTAATTAAGGAGCTACGGCCGGATTATAGGTCTCTGGTTTCTGTGAGTGGTCGTGGACAGAGATCACCGCTCCCACGGGGTTCACTCGACGGCCTCTTGTTTTGTACGCAAATGGATTACAGAGTCCGGAGAGTGCACCGAGTACTTCAGGGAGTCAGAGATCGCGCGCTCCTTTTTCCGTTCGCATTCTGGGAGCTTCTCAGGGAGAGTGCATCTCGCGGCCGCACTCTCTGATCCCTGGAACCGCGGCAGCAGGAGATCGACGACCCTGTGCAAACACTGGAGGGAGAGGATCTCTTCTTGAGGTAGCCTTCTTATCCGGGAATCGTTTGCTCCACTTATCCCCCTGGATCTCTGAGCCCCTCTCCCGCTGGAAGCCATGCCAGCCTCCTCGCTAATGACTCAGACGCACGAGTGTTGGCGTGACTCTGTAATTCTAATTGCGCGAGCTTAGCGCGTGTTTTCGCAACAGCAGCCGAACATAGCACTGCCCCTTTAATTGGATCTTCCGGCGTACTTCTTGTTTTGAGACGCGAAAGGCCGCGTTGTTTATAGTCTGGCTGCTGACGCGCTCTCCCCGAATTCCTGTTTGCCACCGGGGGCAACTCTATAAAAAGTCTTTGTTGTCTCGGGTGGAGGCCGCGCGTCCTCGGACAAATGTCAACTCCCTAATCGTGGCCGTTTAATACAATCGCCGCGACGAAAGCGACAAGGACGACAGGATAGGGACCTGCGTGCTTGTGTTTTGAAGCTGGGAAGTAGGACTCGGGAATTCAACGACCTCCTTCCACCTGGCTTTGTTTTCACGAGTGCTAGGAATCGCTAGATGTTTTCTTGCCCTTTGGACGACCTTCCAAGGTGCTAAGGGAAATGCCAAGAATCAGGGATAAGTGCAAGAAAGCGTTCTTCGTTTTCTAGATCTTGGTCAGCTAAGGATTCTCACCTGCTACCCTGCCCCCCATCGAGTGACGGCGACTCAATTAATGAGAACAAGACCATCTCAAGAGCCTGGGGCTCTGACTCACCTCGCTTTATTCGTCAAGGTTCAAAGATTGCAATTCTCGGTCCCAAGATGCCTTGTTCTGCTTTCCTAAGAGGACCAGGATCCCAGGGAACCGTTTTTTTCTTTCGTCACTATTTTCATATCCGAGTGGGACGGGAGAAAGTGGAGCAGTATCCCTACAATCTTCAGTCCAGTCAGAGTGCGTCCAAACGAGTAGAAGCTTCTTCTGACTCTGGGCTAATGATGTGGCTCTGGCTCACCTGAATCTGCTTTCACAGACCCTTAAGAACTCTCTGAGTCAGTCAACTGACGAATATCCTAAGAAGACTCCTCCCTCTTCTCTATGCCTGGCTCTGTCAGTCCTAGCAGATCCAAATAAATGCCTTTATTATCGCTTTTTTTGTGCCCAACCGTATCCTGCACCAGAGAGCCCTTTAAGACCGTTCCTCTAGGTCCGTGATCCCAAGAACTTCCATTCTCTTCCTCTGGTTGCTATATGACCTAGATAGTTTTGACCTCACTTCATAGATCTGAAGAAGCTTTGTCTTTTATATATCGCAAAGGTTACTGTAGTTTATCCCTGCACAAGTGGCTTTTTCTCACCTTCCATTTCAATGAGCACACCCCTTATGACCACCTTCCACTATCAACAGAAGTCCTTTAAAGGTGAACCTATCCTTAAAGGGACGCAAATAGCCCCTACACGGTTCTATTTTCGATTTCCTCGCCGCACACCCTATGATTCGGACCACAAATCACCCCTGCCTCTCTTGTTGACGTCTCTTTGTGCAAAACAAATTTGTTTGCATTTCCTTAAGTACTCCAAAATTCGGATTTGTTTGTCTTCGGCTCCCTCGTCCCCTTGCGAACCTTCTCACCGCTCGGAGTCACTCGTCGAAGCAGAATCCGCGTTCTCCTAAGATCCCACTCTTCTGTATTTTCCCTGTGAGGTCATTCCGCGAAGAAGTATATACCATCTGAGGACGGTCCCTTCGTGGTGGGAGTCTAAATATAGAAGGGGTGCGGACGAACTTTCGATATTTTGATCGCTTCGGGTAGAGCGATGATTGATCTCCGAGAAGGGGAGGAAGTCCATGAACTTGAAAATAAGGAAGTAGTGATAAAGGATATCGATTCTCCCGTCTTCGGAGTACGACCCCCGACCCGATCGATCTCCGAGGGAGAGGCGCCGCCTCCAACTTCGCCACTGGAACCGATCTCCGCTCATTTTGTGTTTTTCTGTTTTCCCGATAACAAGTCTCGTTTGTTCTCGTCTTATGCTCGTCCCAGGCTCAATTAAAAGGACGTTCAGCGCTGTTTTCGCCCGCGATCTTTGGTTCCGGCCTGGGCACTTCAGGCGCACTCGGGGCTCGGATTCGCGAGTGGAATACGATCTTCCGGAGTGGCGTGCGTCACCGACTCCGCGTGGTCTTTGCTCCGCTCCGCGTTGTTTTCCCCTTGTTTTGCCCACTGCAGACGATGTATGGCGCCGAACTTGCGATCTTTGAAGAGACGCTGCCTCAGCTTTGTTTTCGTCCCTGCCCAGTTCATTGCTGAATCCCGCTCTCTGGGTCCTCTGGGAGTGTGTCGAAAGGCTAAATTGGGGAAGGGGAGGTTATCGGGATGTTCCGTAGAAGCCATGGACTGATCTAGGAAGTTAACAAGGACGTGCCAATATGGACGGTCAGGGACCATCAGGATTTTAATTAGGACCTACTCGAAAGAGATACTCGAACATATATCATGTTAACCGGAAAACAAACAGATAAAAAAAGCAATGCCTCCTACCGGCGTCGAACCTGTGACCCTCCGCACGTCACTCTCCCGTCCGATGCTGGGTGGGTTCGAATCCTACCTGGAGCGGGTATTTTTCTTTTTGCATGAATACTTCGTCTATTCCCTCTTTTTTACTCCTTTTTATAATAGCAGAGCTTGGAATCCCGTTTAACCTAGGCTATGTAACATCACACATCTCTAGCTGCCTCCACCTATCCTTGACAACCCTAAAACCCTCAAATCAAGGACAGACACTTGACTTGCTCATGCTAAGGTTTCCTGTGTTTTGCTTTGACAAGACATCTGACCCTGGAAATCCACTTCCGCGTCAGATGTTGTCCCACCCAGCCTTGGTTGGCATATTGGATGCCATCGTTGTTTTCGCCCTACCCACTCCACCGCTTAATTCCGCGTTGCGTCCTGGGTGGATAGGCGGGGGCCGTGACGTCCACCTGAACGCTATTTTCAGGTTCGGCACGCACAAACGAACTTTACAACCAGGCGCTTGTGATTGGGCATGTGTCACTCGGGACAAAGATCGAAGTCCCATGTTTTACACATCATGTTTTCGCCTGCTGGACCCGTTCCTGTTACATCCCGGTCTTTACAGCAGGAATGCGCTCCCAAAGCGGAACACCGGCGCCCTGTATAAAAACGATGTTATAGTGAAACAACTGTGCAAATAACGACTTTACACCGTGGCGACGGCGACGGCGTTGCGTAACCCGGCAGTTGCAGTCCCACTTCGCCCAACGCTCTCTTTATTTTGGGCGCATTTTTTACAACGGCCTCCGTCAAAACAACTATTTTTTGAGTCAGTTGTCTCCCTCCCCCTCTCAAGCAGAGACAGACTGTCCCTGTTTTCGTCGACGCGGATTACCCTTTCCAGGCGAGTCATCCGAGAAGATGAGGAGCTAAAAGGTGGAAAAATGTGCCCTATTTATTATTCATCTTCATGTTATTGTATTGGCCCCACTGAATAGACGGCTAACCGGGAAGTAGCGTCTGTGGGGCCTCTGTTATTATAAAAAGGAGTAAAAAAGAAGGAATAGACGAAGTACAAGTCGTTCATGCAAAAAGAAAAATACCCGCTTGAGGTAGGATTCGAACCCACCCAGCATCGGACGGGAGGGTGACACGCGGAGGGTCACAGGTTCGACTCCGGGTGTAGTCACTGCTTTTTTTATTTGTTTGTTTTCTGGTTTTCACATGATATATGTGACTCTAAAGTGAAGAAAGTCATGTCCAAAGATGTGTTATCGCAAAAACAAAAATACCTGCTTAGGGTAGAAGTCGAACCCACTTAGGAAACACAACAACCTGTGGTTGTGCACCAACGGTTGTTTTCTCCATTGATGTCAACTGCACTTAACATTACTATAAACGTGTTTTTGGACCTTTTGGTGGGTAATTTGAGTTGTTTGCTCAAAGTTGCGGTGTAATATTACACCCGGACCTCCGCACCTTGTTAAACTTTATCTAGATCTGCGGGACGGGAGACTCCTACTTGCTTGGGAAGGTTCCCTTATTAGGCTTCTAGCCTTCTGAATTAACCATCAGAAGACATTTTGCTCATTTAGTATCCACTCTCATCTAAAGATTGTTGTGCTCTCACGTGATCTCCGAAGATGTGGACAGCCGAGAATCGCAGATGTGATGTCAGTCCACCGTTTCTGGAATGCGTTTCGCGACGACCTTTATTGCCGCGCGACGCCCGAGCGAAGTACTCTGCGCTCGGAGATCCCGGCTGCACCTGCACGGCGACCTTTTTGCTCTGCCCCCATTTCGGCGCTGCAGACGGCCGTTTCCCCGGGGACGCCTAAGAGCCTCCATGAATCACGTCCGGCGGCCCTCCGCTTTTTGGAAGACGGCCACGTGATCTCCGCCGCTGTTTTGCCTCCTCCTTGTCGCCCTCGCCTCCCTTGAGACGCGTACTTTGCGTCCCCGGGGCCCTCCCCTCCTCTGCAAACGGCAAATCGATCAGCGGACTCGTCGTTGCTCTAACGAGGGCGGAGGGAGCACATCCGTTTCCGCCTTCTCTCCCGACTAATCGCCCATGGGTCGACCCGGATTGACGTTTTTGGAACTTCTTGGACTGATATGACCCGTTTAGGGTGGGAGAGAAGATAGCTCGGAGCTGTTGAATTTAGAGCTTAGGATGATGTTGGATAAGCGGCCTTCTTAGTTCGAGAAACCCGTGGGATCAGTCGAGCTTCTGATCTAAATAACTCCAAAGATGTGACTAAAAGGTCCACCTGATCAAGTTTCATGGAACTTTCCGAAAGATGTGAACTTCCGATCTAGACGCGTTCCCCACATTCCATCCAAAAAGCGCCGTTCCGAGAACCGTCCGCGCCCCTCTCCTACAGTAACCCGCTCGAGACCTAAACTCTCGATCAGAGAACACTCGCCCTTAATCGGCAAATTACAATAGTTGCACCGGTTCCTTCTTCCCCGTTTGCGACCTTTGGCGACTTCGACCCAAAAACGGCGTCCTTCGAAAAATGGAGACTGATGTTTGTGATCGATCGGGGAATGACTGATCTAGAAACCCGACTCGAGACGCGTCAAAGGAGACCCTAGTTCGATCTCCTTGTTCCAGATAGCGTCTTATCATCCTCTTGGAGGGGTCCAGGAGCTGTGGGTGATACTCGGAACTCCTGAATTCCTAATGGGGCTCCTCCTATCAAAGCCAGCCTTCTGATCCTGATGCTCCACTCTACAGGGTCCTTCAAAGTTGCTCCCTAGGGTTCCCAACGTACTGTCTTTGTTTTGTTTTTTCACCCCTCGTCTTGTGTATCCCGCCGACCTGAACCTTGGAAAGATCACCCTAATCAGATAAACGGTGGGCGATAAGACTTCGAAGGCCGCTGGTTCAGGCGACCCCCTCGTGCCCATTTTGTGTCCTTTGCGCGCGCCCGATAAAACTAGAGCTGCGTTCGTCACCAGGGTGTTCTGGTCAGAGATCGCGACCGCCAACTCGTTCCTTATTTTCGTCTTCGCGCCGCCCGCCTCCCGCTCGCCTTCTCCGGCGTCAACAGCCTACCAGTCGGCTGCACCGATCGGCCGGATCCAGCGGCGACGACGCTTTGCAGCCCCATCGATCGCCGTCTCGTCATCGCGGTGCACGTGACTTCCAAACCGATTTCTGATTCCCTCGACCGCGTCTTCTCGGCTTCGGCTTTACGACACGCGAGTCCCGGGTCTCGACACGCTCCTTTTAGTCCCATTTCCACTTCCTGCTCAACAGATCCCACATCACTTTAAACGATACTTTCGATCGTTCGAATTTACGTCGACGTCCGAAAACATGTTTTCCGCCCCGGCGTCCCCTTTGTCCGTCGGCTCGCTCTTCGCGGCGTCCAAAAGACGACCACCGACGAGGAAGTTGTTTCCAGTGACTGCAGAAGTGACGAAAGGCCCATCGATTTAGGATTCCCGTGCTAATCTGAGTTGCGCTGTTTGATCCACCAAGCCAATGCTTGTAGACCATCGAGTCGGAGTTGAATATCCTTGATCTTGAGGAGTCAGGTTCAGCTCCTTGAACTCTCCTATTCTAGTCAAACAGGCCGAGTTCTCTGATCGTGTTCCAATCATTTCATTGGGTAAAACTCCTTCTAATGCTCCGAAATCATGCTGCTTCCCTATCTGACCCTATTATCGAGGGGAATCCTTACTGTGTTTACTATTCCGCACTTCAGTCCGGTAAGAGTCCTGTAGCTGGACATTGAACTCGCTGGACGCTAGAATGTGCCTAGAGACGCGACACGCACTTCAAAGTGTCTCTCCACGGTTTTTGTGAACCCAAACGGCGCTCGGAAATCTCCCCTGTAGAGAGCAGTGGGGGACACGTGTCTTTCAAAGTGTCTTTTTTTCTCCCCACGGCCGTCGAAGAGTCTCTCCAGACGGCGCGCTCCCGACGGGCGGTCCTGTTTTATGGTTTCCAACGCCAAAGGTCTCCCAGAACCTTTGAAAGATCACCAAACAGCCCATCTTCTCCCCGGGCTTATCACCCTTCTCTTCTTCCAGCTGCCTTCCAAAGACACCCCACAAGAAGGAAGTTCTCTCGGATAGTGACGAAACAGAACCCAGTCTACCCGAGATTACCGAGGCTCCGTCGGCGACCGTGAAAAAACAAGATCCTTATCGCCGCTTCGCAACACTGAGCCTCCTTCTCCGCTCGGCCTCTCCCCACCTGTGAATATTCTGCACCGCAAACGTCGTTTTCCGCCACAGGGCGACGTCACCACCGCCGCGCACACGTAACGCCGAAAAGTCGCATTCCTCGGTCTACTCCACTCCCGGCTTCCCCCTCCGAGCACCGTTCTCCCGCGGGCTTATCACCCCTTCTTCCGGCACTTCCGCCGCCGGAGAACCTCTCCGTTTCCTCCGGCCCCCGGTCCCGACACGATCTCTGGTGACCCCGGCGATGACCTCGTTACACGTCGTCTGCCCTTCTCCTTCGACCCGGGGTCCAATCGATCCACTTTAGGGCCAAGGGTCCAGGGGAACCCCAGGGCCTATCTTTCCGCTCGGCTACAGATGCATCGATCCACGGAGAGGACTGCTCCGCGGGCTGCTTGCACCTACCGCTTCGTCTGATTAGGTGTGCGCAGTTGCAGCGGAGTGCTTTATGTGTCGCCAAGCGCTTGGGTCTAGACAAGTAGGGGGAGAGGGCGAGGAGAAGAGGTCGAGATCTCTGAGATAGAGTCCGAGGTCTTCACTGAAGGTTCTTGGGCTCTGTGAATACGGATAGCCAGGGGTAGAGGGCCGACCGTGAGAAAGAGTCGCAATTTGCGACAGGCTCTACTAGAGCTCGAGTATGTCACGTCCGACCGTTTCGAGATGGAAACAACGAGTCCACATGCCCTCATCAACTCCTAATTGAAGTTTATGTCCTGTTTGTTTACGCGATATGGAACCTGATCGAGCTCGTTAACCTGACCGAGGCCTAATTTATGTTTTGTTGTTGCATCTACTTCCTCGTAGCCAAATCAAGCAAATCTCATCGCGTTCTCAACGTGCCCTATTGAGCTAAGGCTTAAAAGTCTGCCCGTATCTAAGCTAGGCCGATCCCGAGCTTTGGACTCAATCCAGGAGTTCTCTGACCAAGATTCACTGTCCTGTCGCCCCTGATTCCTCCTCTCATAGAGTCAGATGCTCCAACATGGGCTCCAAGAACCCCTTGGAAGCTCAGGGAGCTGCAGCTTAGGCTTAGGCAAACAAACCGGACCCGATTCTTCTCGGACTTGACTTCCTAGACCTTCTGTCCCGTCTCTTGTCTAGACTCCGACCCACAAGTAGTTGTTTACGAGTGAAACCATCCACGCCGAGCTCTAAAAGTACTTGTGCCCCTCCTCCCCGCTGACTCAATCACTTGTTTTCCCTTTCGCTCGTTGTTCGTGTACCTGGAGCTGTGGACGAGTCCACTCCTTGGGAATTTCCACTCGCCTCGGTACGTTTGCACTCTCGGGGATCGACTGATTTCCGGTCTTTGCTTCGGCGAGAGGGCGCACCCCGAATAGTCGCCGAGTTCCGCGATTATGTGGGCACCGCGTTGGGAAAACAAGTCTTCCAGCTCGGCTGCATTCACTCACGCCGTCGATCACCCACTTCCCGAGCGATACTTTTCGGTTTCAGTAGTCGGAAGACGGTGGGAAGGGAGCTTTGCTCTAGTTTTTCGATTCCACAGCCCACTTGGAGAGTGATCGGTCAGATCAATCAAATTCGGCGGAAGAAGATTTGGGTATCGACCGTTGATCTACCACGACCTATTGTCAGTTTATCTGCTGAATCTATCCAGTTTTCATGGTCGTCCTTCGGAGTACTGTGGGTATATGGTGAGCAGCTGCATTTAGGGTCCATTTCTGACTGTATTCTGGCGGATACTCATCGCGTATCGTCTAGAGTCAAACTGTAAAAGTCACTGCGACGGGAAGTTTTATATAGGAGCTCAACCTTTTTCAGTGGAAGAACCCCCCCCCCTTTCCCGTCTTCAATGAAATCGTACAGATGCGATAACGGTGAAAAAGCAGTATGAAGACCACGAAGTTCCCTTGTCCTTCTCCATTTCACGTGTTGTGGCCTTCCATGTGTTCTCGAGAATGTGTCCAAACGCCTTCCGCGAAGATTTTCACCCTCCTTATGCCCATTCACCACTCCCGGTTTCAGCGGAATCCTACAAAATTCTCGCCCAAAGCGCGCCCCGTGTCTCCTCGATGGACGGCGGCTCGTCGATCCCGTCGGCCGCCGCTGCCGCCGCCGCCGCAGCGATGTCGCTTCCGCTCGGCGGCTTCGCCTCTTCCGCCCACGGACTCGGCGCGAATCCGCTCCTCCTGCAGCTCGGCCACGGGTTCCCGGGACACCAGGCGATCCCGACGACGTCGGCGCTCGACACCGGCATGCCTGGTCTCGCCTTCCCCCCAAGCCGGCCCGTCCTCCACGTGCCCCACTTCGACCAGGTCCAGTTCCAAACCGTCAACCTCAACACGGAGCCCTCAGCGCGCCAGGACGGCTCCGACCTCCCCATCTCCTTGCCCACGCTCAGGTTCGTGATCATCTTCATCAAAAAGGGTGAAAACAGCTCTATTTTTTGAAACCAAAGCAGATTGATCTCTGGTTCTCCTTTGTAGGCCTCTTCAGGCTCGTTCGTCACACCCTTCCATCGCCCCTTCCCCGCGTAAACACTTACATGATCTCTGATTTCAGATTCTTCTTCAACCTCGGCGTCCAGTACGCCAAGATGCTCGCTCTCCAGCAGGCGAAAGACAACAACGCCCAGAACGCGCAGAACGCCATCCCGAACTTTCTCTCCCTCCTGCAGAACCAGCAGGCCGCCGCTGACCCCCTCAACGGCTTCTTGAACGCCGCGCAGCAGCAACAGCTCCTCAGGAACCAGGCGAACCTCTTGGCCGCAGGGAAACTCCCCCAACTGGCCGGAGTCGGCGGAGCGAACCTCCTTCAGCAGCAGATCCTCCAGCAGCTGCAGAAGAGTCAGCAGACCCTTCTTCAGCAACAGCAACAACAACAGCAGCAGCAGCAGAGGGCCGCGGGGAACTCCGTGGAGAACAACATGCTACAGTACGCCCTGTCCCAGCACTGTAGGTCTTGACAGTGTTCGTCTCTGACGCCCTCTTCAGACAACCGTCAAGAAGGAGCAGCCTTGAACGACCTGGCGCACCTCCAGAGGCTGCAAACGGCGAACACCAACGCCGCTCTGATAAACGCGGCGCAGCAGAATCAGCTGGCTTCGTTCCCCGAGGTACGCTCCGAGCCCAGAGCCCAGAGTGCACGGCGCGCCTTTCAGCTCATGAAGCCGTCGGTGGTGAACTCGGCCGCGCACATCCCCTCGACGACGGTCTCCGCCGCGCCTACGTCCACCACGGTGAGTGCAGGCCATCGGCTCCAGGTCATCCAGGTCTCTCAGTCCCCCCGAACGCTCAGCGTCCCGGTCGATCCAACTCCACCTGTTCTTACTGGCGGCGGCGGATTCCAGGTAAGGGGGGCCGAGCCAGCTGGTCAGCAGGGATCCTCCCCGTAGCCTGAGGCGCGGGTTCCCGCGGCGCCTGTTCTGGGAACTCTCCGGCTTAAGTAGATTGGCTAAAACAGACTTTTGGATAGTTCATTCCCTTTACCCATAGCCTCCCCAGCTCTGCGCGCTACCCCTCCTGCCCTCCTCCACTCCCATCCTCCCCATTCTAAAGGCCTATCTTCAGGCTAGCGAGGAGCTCATGAAGAAGCGTCAAGAGGCGTTACAACAGCGACATCTCGAAGCCCTCCGCAAGGCCAGCATCACCAGCAACTCTGACCAGGAGGCCCTCCAGAAGGCTCTCATGAGCAGCTTCTGCGCGGCGAACAACATCCCCACCACGAGCATCCACGTGCCCGTGACGCGCTCCCAAGTGGACCAAACGCAGATCTCCATCGTCGCCGCCATCGAGCAGCAGCAGGCGGCGCTCCAGTCCGGAGCCTTCGCCAAGCCCACCGTGACCTCGGCGCCCTCCACCTCGGCCTCCTTGGACCCCAGCGTCTCCTCCGCGGCCGAGGTCTCCTCCTCCTCACAGTCCCTCCTGACCAACAGCGAGCAGCACTACACAAACGCGTTCAAGAAGGCCCACCAGGCCGTTCATGGGTGGGTCCCATACGCACCTCCGCCTCACCGGAGCGTTTCCAGCGAGGGTCTCCATGCACAGACCCCCCAATCCCAGCAGCAGAACTCGACCCCGCCGGCGCCTATGAGCGCCGCGGCGGCGGACGTGGCCCGCGACGTGAAGGACACCATAGCCAGCATCGCCACGAAGGCAGGGCGGCCGGCCGAGGAGGCCAAGGAGTTCCCAATGGGACCCATCATGATGCTCCCCGTCTTCAACAGCTGCTTCCAGAACGTCAAGTACTCGTTGGCGCACAAGGGCTACGAGATAGGCGTAGATGACCAGTTCCGCGCCATCGACTACTCCTCACGGCCCGTGGACGACATCTTCCGCCGCGCGCAGAAGGAGCGCGAGAAGGAGGCGCATCTCCTGAATCCGGGCTTCCGCAAGTCCATCTCCCCACAGAATCGCAATGAGACGCTCATGGAGTCCGAATGTGAGTGGACCCCATGGAAGGACAAGGACAAGCCCCGTGTTTCAGTGATCCAGCAGGCCCAGCAGAGCGCGCTCCGGAGCTCGTGTCCCATCGGCATCGCGAATCCGATCCGCGAGAAGAGCCCGGCAGTCTCCTCGGAGGGACCCCAGAGCACCTCGAAGAGCCCCCAGAAGAGGGAGTCGCCGGCGGAGCGGAACGGCGAGGCCGAGGCGCCGGAGATCGTGGCCGACTCGCCCGAGGAGAAACGGCTCCGGATCGCGTCGGGCTCCGACGAAGACTAGGCCCCAGCTGCTGCCCTCAGTCCCCATCTCATCGTTCGTCTTTCCACGTCTACCTCCCACGAAGACGAGTGACCGATCGATTTCCCTATTTATTCAGAGTCCACTAGAAGAGGATCCCTCTATTGTAAATACCGTCTCTCTGTTGTGCCCGTGTGCGTTTGTCCTTCCCCTCGACCTCTCCTTGTTCTCCTGTAAATAGACTCTTTATCAGATGCTTTTCGTCACACCAAAAATTGTTTCTTTCATTCGTTCGTTCGTTAGACGTAAGATACATAAAGTGTTTATTTGGCGTTGAAGGAGGAGGGACGAGTCAGTCGAGAAGGCGCTGGACCCATGGTGGCACCCTTCCGTTGGAGCGTTATGCCTCAAGAATGTTGTGTTCGTCCGGGTAACGACAGCCGGACATGACTGAAACGCATTGGATACTGCTGAAGAAGTCAATTAACAGTGGTGGCCTTCCATTGTAGTTAAGGTAGTTAACAGCCAATACAACGATGTGGTGGACAGCTGAAGGTTTTCACAGTGCACAAAAACCTAAAACTCGAAATTAGATCATGCTGAGCGATATACAATACAGGACAGTACAGGATATCCCCTTAAACGAATCTAAACAAGGTCTAAAACACGATGGACCGGATCTTCTTCTCCTCGACGACCTTCTCTTCTTTTCTTTGTCGTACAGGTCCAAACAAGGATCTATGCCTCGGAGAAGCTCGAGAGCTTTGTGGACTGAATCTTCTCCTCGACCATCTTCTTTTGCATCGCCTTATCTTATCTTCCGTCGTATCGGCAGAATCCGATTCCGAAGACCTTTCACCTTCCTCATGCTTGGGAGAATCATTTGCTCGTCGCCAATCGACCAATGGATGAATGACCCTGAATCAGGGTCCCTGATGAATGGTAAAGACTTGGCGCTTCCATTTTTGGCGGTGTCTTCTACGGTGCGTACAGGTTTCTTTAATCATAAAGTTCATTTGTTCGGACAGTCAAAGAAGCAGGCACATCTTCGTGGGACCATTCAGAGATAGAACAGTAAAGATCACAACGCGTCACAGAGTTCGGATCGCTGCAGTTTTCGTTGCAGCTCCAGCCTTCTGATTCGACTTCGGAGTCTTGTCGTGGATTCAAGGCAAGAATGTCATATTGGGGCGACCGATCTTAGGCCTTGGGGCGTTGTTGAGGCTTATTCGCGTTGTGGATCTGCAATTGATCCAAAAAGCGTGAAAAAGATTGCTAGCGTGACCTCGTTGTTTTTGTTTTCCAATTTCCTATCTATCTCAGGTTTACGACTGACTGTACTTTAAAAATGATCGGCGCCGAGGAAAAAACACGATCGGAGTAAGTCTGTTGACCCTGTTTAGACAACGTTGCTCGGTTTTAGCCGCGGATGTAGTCGTGTCAACTGGAAAGATCCAAGAGTCGTCTCGATTCTTGAATGCGTCCGACAAGAGACTTTGTCGCTGCGGGAAGCAGCGGAAGAAGTAGGGCGCATCGCCGGGCGGACAGTCAGCTACGCGAATATTGGGAAGAAGGCCAAAGAACTGAAGGTAAGTATTTGTTATTAATAAATACAAGAGACAGGAAAATTCCAATCATTTTTCCTTCCTTTTCATTTTTTTTCTTTGGTGAACGGCACCCTGCTGATGATCCCAGCTCTTCACCAACTGTCTCTCATCACAATAATCCTTTTTGGCTAGAGCAGCTACAGGGAATGGGTGAAAGCTGTTCTTTTTGTGGGTGGGGGGAAGAAAAATTGATTAAATTGTTGTTGTAGATCTTTTTGATCTTTTAAATAAATACCGATGTGCACTACACCGATTGCTGAATGTTGACATGGGAATCCAGAGGATGATGCGGTAACGCTTGCCAAAGGAGGAACGGATCGCTTTCCAGTTGAAGGGATAGGCGCGGAGGGATTTGCCCATTTGGTTTCAATAGTGTCCTTGTAGCCTTCGTTGTCGTCATCTTCGTCAAATCGTCCCCCCTCGTCTACATCATCCGCTTCGGTCTTGTCGGAACAGATCAGCTCCGTTCTGCTTCATATTCCGCAGGTGGACTCTACAAAGGAAGGTACACCCCACCCGACTTACAAGTTCGAGCGTAGTAAGTTCGGAGGGCAGGTCTTAAACGTCTATGATCTGGATGGCTGCAGAACCTTCTGCAAGAGTGGTTCTACCAGTTCATCTGGCGTCAAGTACTATAGATGCCAGACTTGCCAGAAACAGTCCCACCCCTCTGTAGTTGCCACTATTCGTGTGCAGGATGGTGTTCCTCACACATTGGCAGTCACGCATGATTCGCGCTGTCTCCCCACTGATGAGCAGCAAATCATATGCCACCAGTTAGATCTTCACATTCGTGAATTGATAAGATGGAGTGGAATTCCGTCCACCCTAGCTTTTTCTCTGGCCCACGGTATCCTCAAAATCGCTGGAGGCGAGGAGCTAGCGGCAAAGTTTGCGCCATATCACATTTATAGACATCGTCTAGAAAACACTAAGAAAGAAGTCCTGCCCAAGATGACTGATCCCTTCGATCTCCCAGAGGAGCTCACGAAGACCCTCGACAAACACGGCGAGGAAAAACCCCTCCTCTTGTCCTCTTCGAAGGAACTTGGAATCTACATCCTCGGAACGGACAGTGACCTTCAAATGGCCGCATCATCTGACCTCATAGTTGGGGACTCAACCTTCGACGTGGCACCCAACGGCTGGCAGTTGCTCACGTTACACTTCCGTTACTGGAGTGAAAAGCACCAGGACTATGAATGGTCAACTTTTCTGCATGCTATAATGAAAAATAAAACCGAACAGTCTTACCGTTTCGTTTTTGACGAATTAGCAAGCCGATGGGGAACAATGGGAATGTTAACCAAAAAGCGCTCTTTCCGCTTCGACTTTGAACGAGCTCAGCTTAAGGCAGCAGAAGCTGTTTTTGGGATGGACAAGGTCGGTGGATGCCTCTTCCACTATAGTCAAGCACTCATTCGAAACTTGAAGACCCTTGGTCTATTCCCTCTTTATAAGGCCAATGACGAGTTTCATGATTACGTGCGAAACTTGACTACCGTACCCCTCCTCCCTCAGGAGCTGATGATTCCAACAGCCCGCGAGATTCTCTCCCATCCTCCGCATTTTGATGATGGAGTTCTACAGGATCAAATTAGTAAATTTGTTGCTTATTTTGACCAGCAGTGGATCATGAACACACCGGAACGCTATTGGAATTTCTGGTCGTGCGATGTGAGGACTACGAACGTTGCCGAAGGCTATCATTCTCGAATCCAGCAGCACCCTCTGGCTAAAAAACATCCTAGCATTGTCGGTTTGGTTTCGTTCCTCCGCATGTGGCAAAGTGAACAAGCCACTCGTAAACGACAGCTCGTGCAAGGGGATAAGCCCAAGCCACGTAATCCCCGATACGACCGCCTCAATAAACACATGTTGACCCTTTTTGCCGATCTAGAGCGCGATTTTGCGAACAAAGACATTGCGTTTTCCGATATCTTTGCTTATCTACGGAAATGCAGAATCGCGATTGCCGAATTTACATCTAATGGCGTCACTGTTAAATCGGTGAAGAAGCGGAAATTGGATAATCCGCCTTCTACGACCACCCCTCCTTCGGCTCCTCCTTCAGCTCCTCTTTCGGCTCCTCTTTCTGCTCCTCCTTCAGCTCCTCTTTCGGCTCCTCCTTCTGCTCCTCTTTCGGCCCCTCTTTCTGCTCCCTCTTCTGCAACAGCTCCATCACCTGCGGTAAACGCACGGAATGATTCCAACGATGTCGATATTGAGGATCTCGGAGTAGTCATGACAAAGAAACCATTCTATGCAGCACCCTTCTTCAGACCAGATCTACAACGTATCGCTCAAATCTTATCCGTACAAGTTCCTAATAGCACAGTTCTTGAATTCTATTCTGCCACATTGACATCAGACAGCCGCCCGGGGAGGATCGGATCCTCCTTAGGTGACGGTTCATGCGGATTTCGCAGTATAGTCCAAGGAATCTTTGGAGCCGACAATGACGAGCACATCCACTTGGCCCTTAGGAGCTCAGTCTGTCAATTTCTTGAGGGACAGATAGGCATGAAACCGATGCCTAAGTGGATCAACATTCATAGGCCTAATAACCATGATCTAGCCACACATGTTCAAGACATGAAAGATAGAGAAACCTGGATGAGTAGTCTAGAGATCCAAGCAACATGCATCCTTTTGGACATAAACGTCTTCGTATTTGATTATTTGGATACTTGGAATCTTTATTTTGCCACTGAGCGCAAAGATGCACGCCCTACCTGTATGATGTTTTTCTCTTGCGGTCACTTCGATCCAATCTACACTGTGTACACTCCCACGCACCAATAGCACTGACATCATCGCATCCACACATTCCAATCGATCTTATATTGCGTCTTCCTCTTATCGCCATCTTTGAATTCGCCACGTTCATGGATCAAGTATTTATGTGGTATTTGTTTGTGTTGTTGCTCATACTTTGTCTGTCTACCCCCTCCCCCCACTCCTTGGACTCTTTCCCTCACCGAAGCAGTCTGCCAATGCGGAGGTGTTGTAGCATGCCTGTTATTGTTCGTTTTGATAGCGTATAAAATTTTGGTTTACCACCCAATGAAGCAGTAAAGCACAAGAAGTAGAACAGCGAGATGCCGGATTCTACCGGACTCCCGACCCCCAGTATGTCCTCTCGCAGAAGCAGTGGCGAACAGTGCCCAAGTGATCCACATTAATTAGCCTGTAATAGATATACATACATATTTATAAGGCACGGATTGATCGAATCGAGGGGCGCTTCTTCCTGGCCGGGCCAGTCGGCGGTCCTTCTCGCGCTTCGCCTTCTCCCGGACGGGACGCTCTGGAACAAACACATAAGGTCCAGATTCGAAGAAGGCTATGTGAAGTCGGCATCTGCAACAACCCTGGCGCGGACTCACCTCTCGGCTTCTGGGAGAACAGGTTCTTCGAACAGCACCTCCGGGAGCACGACTCCTCCAGCTTCGGCCTCCACGAGTCTCTCGAACTCTTCTTCGACGTCCGCCAATTCGGATTGGGATACCGCCGGCGATCAGGTTGGAAATCTCCTGAAAAAGGACTCTTTAGAAGACCGGGAAGAAGGAAGGAGCGCACCTCCTGGTACTCGGCAGCCCTCGAGTGTCCTCCATGATCGCCGCGACGTCTTCGATCGAGAACATCTGAAAGCATTCTGGCTTATCTGTGAGGAACTAGATACTCCAAAGGTTTAGGGCACAAGAAAACCATCTCTAGTACGGACAGGAAATGATGGATACTCGTCCATAGCTCACTCAATAAACTCTCCGAGGTCGAAACCCGCCAACTCACCTTGTTCATCGCCTTCAAAGCCTCGTTTCCCTTCTTGAGCGCGTCGGACACGCGCTACTCGATGTCCGCGAACTCCAGGTCCTGCACCATCGTCTCAATCTGGTTCAGCTGCTTGAGCGTCCGGTCCACCATCTGGTCCACGTACTTCTTCTTGAGCAGGATGAGGGCCCGGCTGGAAAGAGAGATCAAGCGTCAAGGATAAGAAGACTCACTCCTTCTTGCCGGCCTTCAGCAGCTGCCGCGCGACTTCGCGGTTGCGCTCGGTCGTCCGCTCGTTCTTCTTCACGTAGATCTTCATCTTGTCGCGCTGGGTCTTCAGTTGCTGGAAAGGAGAACCGAGATTAGAAGAGCCAAGAAGAATCAAATCTGAAACGGGCTCCTCCTCCTCTGGAAGTATTATGGTCTTATAAAGTCCAATCCGAACGTTCGGACGCTGGGAATCTCCAGGACATTCTCCTTGCTCACAAAGCACAAGAAGTAGAACAGCGAGAAGCGAAGCGCGCGTCTAGAACACGCGGTAGAACACGCGGTGTTCTAAATCAGAGTATGTTCTAACGGTGTTCTAAATCAGAGTATGAGAATTACTGTTCTAAATATGGTCCCGACGCGAAGACCCTGCGTTCTAATTCGCTGTTCTAATTCATTAAAGAAACCGGACAACACCGTCTTCTACTGAAGGGGTGGGAAGTGCCATGATCCTGCTGTGGCTAGATTCACGGTGATCTTGGGCTCTCGACTCCATTGGAACGAAGGTCTCGAACAGTCTGGCCACCAAGTCACCCAGACAGTCCTAGGCAGCACTGTCTGCACAATCTGTAGACAGTGCTTGCCCTACGCAAGGTCCACTTCAGCACAGTCGGCCACCTGGGAAGGTCGTTCTTGAAGCTGTTCACCGAAGCTGAGATGGCTGAATCCCCTGCTGCCGTCCACTCCAAGAAAGCTCCCGTGCTTCAGTGCCGAACGTAAGTTCATCGTCTCTTCTTCCTCTCTAGGCTTCCCTCTTCAGCTCGCGCTTCGAAGTCACTCTGGGCGTCTTCTTCACGGCCGCTCTACTCCAGTTCGTCGCGAACCTCCTGGCCAAGTCTCCATCCAGAAGCGCCCAAGCCGTCGGAGGAGTCGTCGTGGTCTTCGCTGGATTCTTCTCCTTCGTGGTGAGCATTAACTTCCTTTACAGTCTTGGATTTTTATTCCAAAAAAATTCTAAACTCCGAGACCCCGCCTCTAATGCAAAGTTGTTTAGTGGATGCGAGTGCACTCCTTCGCCCTGTCAAGGAGAAGACGCGCCTACTTCGATGAGGCCAACATCCTGGAAACCTACCAGCCCCGTGCCCGAGCCATGGGTCATCTCTTCCAGGTATGTTCTTCCCGGGATAATTCATACAGAAGACTCTGTTTAGCCCGATCCACCGACGCCCGGACCAACGGTAACCATCGCGGACTCGAAGGACACAGAGATGCACACGGACGCTGAGAAGGCCGCCTTCAACAAGAACAGAGATTCGGTAGGTCCCGTGTAGCAGATTGTCCAACTCGATAGAATCTTTTAGCACTACGCGAATATGTTCGAGCAGGCGATGCGCCTTAATCGGGAAATGGACGCAGCAGCGAAGGCCCCCATCAGCTCGACCACTTCGACAAAGCCCGAGGAATCCAAAGCGGTTCCGAATCCCGAACCGCCAGTCAAATCGCCGGGGAAGGAGCTAACGAGTGAAGCAAACAAGACTGACCTCTCGAGCGATTCCTTCAACGCGCCTCCCGACGACCACACCTTGAAGGACATATCGGAGATCAAATCGCTCAACCTGGTTCCCGCTCTTACGCCCGAGGAGATGCAGTCGTTTGGGATAAAACGTTCCAAGTCGAAGACCGGGAAGCCGACGAAGAAGAAGTGAAGACTGGAAGGAGTGGCGATGTGTGGCTGAAAAATAAATTCATAGAGTTGATTGTCTTCTTATCGCTTGTCGAATGTTCCTCTCGGCGATTGCAGGCCAATTGCAAACAAATCAGCATATTGTAAGCAGCCTGTGTGCGGATGAGGTCTCAGGAGAATGTAGCATTCGCTCTCGTTCACTTTGGGAACAAGGATGACCTATTTGAATGCGCAGTTCTGGACGGCCAATTATCGGATTCATGCTTGTTGCATGTCAACATTGATCGAGCTTCCCTACAACCCGAACAATCGCCCTCAATGTTCTGACAGACGAAACCACTCGGAATGCTACTTACATCAATTTTACCGATATATGAGTCTCTGTAATGTGCTGAAGCTCGTTTTATTGGATGGAGCCTCGAAATTTCCGAACTCTACTGGCATTGCGATCAAGGATGAGTCTTCTTCTGTGACTGTTTCCAGTGTCGTTTGGACTGATACCGCTTCTCCATGGCTCCGTTCCACTTACACTCTCATGGAAGAGACGTTCCCCTGGAATCTGCGTCCGCCCTCGGCTACAAGAAATATTTCTCAGACAACTCACTCGCTGTCCGTCGCATGAACCGAGCTTTCTTGCGGCTCGACAGCGAAGCCGACGAGTGCGGCAAATCCCAAAGTATCCAAGCAGGATAAGCGATAGCCAAAATGTGGTCTAAACCGAACTAAACGGCTCCAATACAGAGCTGGGAGGCCGAGGAAGGAAGACGCAGTAGAACACCCGCCTTCACTCAAACCGCCTCAAGGTCTTGGCGCGACTAGACAGAACGCGCCTACTTCCCCAAACCACTTGCTTCAGCGGCTTCTAGGATGTCCTGTCTTTGTGTCCATCTCTGGGGCGATTTACGCGCATTCTAGAGTTTCGCTTCTTCCCATCCGTACAGATCGTCCTTCTCCCTTGTCCGATGGAATGCCTGCAAAACTTCTTGTAGAGAATTATGTCTTTTCGAGTCGCAAGACGTTCATCTGTGTCCTCTGGCGCCTGTCCTTGTTGCAGGATAAACCTACGCGCGATCGTCCTTCTTCCTTGTCCTGTGCTATGTCCGTTTCCGCTTCGCGTTTAGAAATTACACATCTGTGTCAAGCCTAAGCCGAACGTATGTCCAGGCCACCAAGCGACTGCGGCCAGCTTGGTGTGCTTGAGACGAAGAGTGGAAACGAACAAAGTACGCGCTTTCTATAGTTCCGCTTCCTCTTGGTCCGATGCCTGCAAAACTCCTTGTAGAGACGCATGTTTTCTCGAGTCGTGAGACGTTCACCTGTGTCCTCTGGTGCCTATCCTCATTGGCTTGTTGCAGGATGAAAATATGCGCGATAGTGCCACTATTGGCCGCCTGCTTCTGTGTTCATGGCACCAGAACCACCACAATGGAACAGTTGCTGGAATCCGACCAGTTCCTTGTGGTGGGCGTCACCGGATGCCAGATCACGTTCGAAACTGACTGGCCGGGACGCGCATGCGCCATGCATGTCCAGGAGGAGGACAGGTAGGTGCAGTCTAAGAAGCCTATTCCCTAATGGCTTGAATCTTCAGGGTTGCTGGCTCCACTTGTACGTGGAAGGCCATAGTCCCCCTGAGTGATCCTAGCGAACGTTCCAGTGCTCCGACCAAGATCCTGTTCGTCGGACACATCGGTACCCGACTAACGGCCGTGGTGAGGGAGCTGGAGTTCCCACGCGGGGACCGCGAGCATCATCATTACCACCACGCGTCCGTCCTGGATTACCAGAGTGAGCTGAAGTTACTTTACGCCGCTCTTCACACCCTGGTAAGCCCTCGTCTCAATTCATTTGTCACAACGCATTTCCTTTCAGACTAGCGCCCTATACGACAACGAGCAAAAGCTCTTGTACACGATACATTCCTATGGATCGAGCAGCACCGTCAACGTCTACGCTCTGGACGGCGTAACCGAAGGCAAATCGTTGCAAGCCACATATGTGGCAACGATTAACGGCTCCGGCCGTCTTGGGAAGCTCAAGTGGTTCTCGGATCCCTACAAGAAAAAGGTACGTTGCAACTGCTCTTTTGGGCAAATAGATGTATTGTGAACTTTTCAGTTCTATACCAGAACGAGCACCACGGACCGCAGAACTGACGAGGTAAAATCTGTCCTTATGGCAGATTTCATCAGATTCGTCGTCAGCAGCCAAGTGGTGGAAGAAGTGGAGCGATCCATCGCCGCGGATCCTAGCAGCTTCTATGTCTCTGGAGGAGCCATCTTCGCCACATACCGGAAGGAGGTGAACCGAACTGCGCGGCATGTAGTGATGTAAGTTCCGACTAGTTCTGTATGAGACGCAATCTTTTTCCATTTAGTCCGTTGGACAATTTCTCGCTCGCCATTCGGTGCCCCGCCACGAGGAAATCGCCCGATGCTGTGATGGTCGTTCGGGACTGGGAGTTCTGCAAGCTACGCGACGGAGCAGCCAATGCGAACTACACCAAGTGCCGGGAGCAGAACGCGTGGAGCGAGCCGGCGTGCGCCCTTCACTCCATTGAAATAGTAAGTCCCGTTTCCGTCTAGTGCTATTGTATATCCTTGCCTTTCTTTCAGATCAAGTCAAACCTAATCTCGCTGCCTGGAGCCTTCCTGATATCAACCACGGTATGTGCTAGGTTGAAATTGCAGTTTGTAATTTGCTCTCATTGTAGATTGTACTGGTGGCACTGGTCTGCATCGTCGTCTATTGTCGTCGATCGAAATACTCAACAGCCAGCCATGCCAGAAACGTCCAACCGGCCTATCCGAACCTTGCAACTGATATGTCCTATGACTTCTAACATGCTGTTGAGCTGCCTTTGTTTCTGTTATTTCATTATTGTTATTTTCACGTTTATTAGTAACATTTGGAGCGAGAATAAATGTAGGTAACAACTTGGCTGGCGTCTGGCAAGCGAGGCTTATTCCAGAATCTTTGAGCATTGCTGGAAGCGGATATTGTGATTTTAGGTTCGAGGAAGTTCTTACCGCCAAGATGTCTTTAGGAACGAAAGGTTGGCTTCTTTTGACGAACGTGTCGAAGGGGCAGTAGTCCTAAGGCAAGTAGACAAGTAGACTCCTTCAGCTCCAGTCTAGACTTACCTGCTGGGGACAGCCGCTGATCGCCTGGGTGAACGTCTTGAAGGGAGTCTCAGCGTTGGCAGAGTACAGCAGCCGCACATAGTAGTCGTTTCCATTGATGACGACCAGTTCGAGGACGACGAGCGCGGCGAAGTCGGGCTGCTTCAGGCCGAGGACTCCCTGCTTTGCACCGAGGGCCCTCAGGAAGGCGGTAACGGTAGTGTCGTGCTAAACGCTTCATTTAGGGAGACTCTCCAACGGCTACACGAACAGCGGAGTAAGCGTGGTAGAGCGGATGGCGACTTCCGGACTTCGCGCTGTTGAAGTTCTCGATCGTCTCCTTGAGGAGCTGTCCGCCCTTCAACATTATGAGTTCCGTGTTCTCGGGCTTTCCAAACCCAGCAGATCCCGCCAAGTAGTCTTCTCCCTGGTCGATGACGTTCTCAACCTTCCCGTACAGCTCCTCCGTCATCTGAAACTACCGTAATCCCGGAAGAGGCTCATGAAGTACCCAGGCGGGGATGGTCATGTTGTGGATCCTCTCGATCTTCACTGCGTCCCAGAAGTTGCGGAGACCCTTGAAGTTGGTGATCTTAGTTCCGGACTTCTCGCTGAGCTCTTCGAGTAGGGGCTAGAAGGTAGGTCAGGGGGTGTGTTGGATCTAGGATGGGCGAAGTCTACCAGTTGTTCGAGCATGAACTCGGCGAACTTCTTGTGGAGCACCTGCTCGGCTTCGAGCTCGTCCATGCGGAGGCATTCCGGGTTTGGGTTCAAGAGCTGAAGTGAGAAGACGGTTTTGAGAAATGCGTTTTTTATGCCTACATGATCCGTGGAACGCTCGACGGTGTGGATGGGGACGGGCGACCAGTTGGAGGGCCAATCCTTCGCGGCTGGGTGGGTGGTCTTGGAGCCGCTGTAGAAGGCGGCTAGGTTCGAGTAGGCGCTCATGAGGGTCCTATTAACATGGATATTACAGGTTAGAACCGGGGCATGCGCGCAGACTGCGCGGTCCTACAGTAGCGCGGGGGTGGCGCAGTTGTGGGTTACTTCTCGGAATAAGAGTTGTCGAAACTCTGACAGCTACAGTTCAGTGGTTTTCATCACTTCTTAACTTGCTCTTTGGTGCGCATTCTTGGCACACTCCCTCGGAAAAGCTCAAAGTACCGCACAGAAGCGCTCCGATCATCTGAAT